>JAJTTS010000002.1:3384762-3435029 GCA_036971165.1 Arthrobotrys iridis | reverse complement strand
ACCGGCTCTACCCAGCTACTGCCAGACCCTCATGTCAGCATCGACGTCGTACAAGTCATTCCTTAGACCAAACAACGATCAACACAAACCACTACAAGGTTTTTCCTTATATCTTCCTGATAACCCAACAAAACGAGAAGATGTAGAAATGGGCTTGTCGATACTGAGAGGCGTAGAATCAGTGGTTGCCGTTCTTGAGGTTGTACTGGGAGTTTGGTGCGTTGTTCGATAGATTTTATATGGTTCTGTGTGACATTGGCAAGCTAGGTATATTTCGATATTTCGTGAGCTCGACAAAAGAAAATACTAACCCCGATGCAGACATCTCAAAGCCAGCAGAGGTTTGCATAGATTTTGCTGCAGGACTAGTGTCAGGGTCCTAGCTACGATTTAGAGTGGAATATGTTTACATCTCTGCTGGTTCTTGTCATAATATGTCATGCTCAGGACTAATGTCAGTGTACATGCAAGAATTACAACGAGGACTTTGGCAGATAATTCACAGACATTTAGATATTCTGTAGCTAGGTATTCTAGGGCTATGAAGCGGCTTAGATTGTTTATCATGTAGGCACACCGATCGGTACCGAGAGCTGGGTTTCTGCTAAAATGACTCAATGAAGATGCTTGTGCAGGAAAGTCGGCTTTTTAGGAAATTATATGGGAAGGCTACCAAGCTGCTGTCTGGTGCGAGTTTCCTAGAATCTGTACAATCCCGCCTGGCCTGTGCAGCATTGCAAGTGCATATTCTGCAGTGGAACAGCGAAATTCTAGAAACCCTGCTAATGTTTCCTTCAGAATCTATATACACCAACATCGACGCATTTCGGTTTTAGGATAGCGACTCTTTTAAATAAACATTGATAAGGATCCGGGCGTTGTTGATATAGCGTTCCTTTTTTTTTTTTTGTAAATAATATAGTTGAGGTCTCGCGTGAGGGATCTAAGAGATATAGGGGCGAGGATATTGCTTCGCTTTGCTTGTTTGGTGTGACGTGCACATGCTGAGAGCAAACTGAGAGGGCTGTAAGGTGGTGGTATAAGATGCAACAGCTGGCTGACGTTCATATAAGAATTCAGAAGTCTTTTAAACTTATCTCCATTAATCATTTTTAATTCTGACATTCGAACTTCTAGATGGTAAGTAACTGGAGTGCTAATTATACTCAAAACGGATATATCGACATTACGATAGCTTTCTACGACGTCGACATATATTTTATACTACATATCTCACTCATTTTGAATTATAGAATACAAATTTCAGCTTGCAGTGAACTACCTTTATAGATTTAGGACAATCCTACACACAGTATCTATAAACTTATCGACCTGAATCAGTTGGCCACATAAGAAGAGGATAACATGAAGACGATAACCAACTGTCTGATCTTCCTTAGAGCCCACGATTGAAAAGATGCCCTACAAAGCCTCTAGCACTCTAAGCTATGGAATGAACTCGCTATCACCCCGATCGACCGACCAAACTGATACAAACCTCGCCACAATCCTCGGTGTAATTTTTGGTGTTATAGGATTTATTGTAATTCTGTGCCTGTTCACCTGTTGCTGCGGTGCTTGTCGTGTGCGTTCCATTCATCCGGGTGAAGATGTCGAGAAGGGGAGTACTTCAATCAGTATTTCGGGACTAAACGGGCATATTGATCATCATCATCATCATCATGGGAATTGCAATGGGGGCATGGCGATTGGTGAGGGGAGAGCTTTTAGGAGTCCTAGACAGGCGGGGCACAGTTGGAGGGTTGAAACGAGAGAGGAGGAGACGAGAGATAGGTTTGTTGGAGGTAGAGGTGGAGGTGGAGGGGTGAATGGGGTTAGGAGGCCGGGGATGGCACAGATGGGAAGAGGAGGTTATGTGAGGGATACTCCAAACCCTGACAGGTTTCCTCTCCCTCTCCCTCCCCCTCCTCTCCCTACCCAAAATCGTCTTCGCCCGCATCCTGTAGACCCCCGTGGCGGAGTTGGACCAAGGCGTACGCCGACGAGAATTTTGTCACCTGCTCCTAGAGTCGGAGTTCCTGCGCCGCCGGATCCTATACCCGTCCCGGTGCCTGACCTGAGGTTCGATATCAGCGAAAGTACTAGTACTAGCTCTGATAGTGAAAGTGTTCGGACGAGTCCGGCGATGATGCCTGTGCAAATGCAAGCGCCGCCACCGCTACCACTACGACCTAGGTCACAAATGCCACCGCCCAGAGTACCTACGCCTAGAACAATTGTTCAACCAATAGCAGTGTACCCAAGCCATACAGTGGCCAGACCCGAGTTTGAAGCCGCCCTCGGTGGTATCGAGGATGCGGTAGAAATTCAATTGGAGGAAATACAACAGATAAAAGAAGAACTAAATGACGAAAGAATGGACAGGGTGAGGGATGTCATGAAATCGAACACTTCACATCACAAGCTAAAAGACGAACTCGACGAGGAGATAATACTGCGGCAACAGGAGGAGTTTGATTCGAGAATGCGACAGGAAGCGATGAAAGAAGACATCAGGGAATTAAGAGAACGGACAAAGAGTATGGAATATGAGAATCGACGGACAAAGGATACGCTGATCTCGATGGCCACCACCCCGAAAACTCCACCGCCTGTTATCATCAATAATACCTGTTCTCATCGTCCAAATTCGAGGCAAGGCTTTGACGATGATTCTTCATCTGATTCAGGTTTTGGACGGCCAATACGACCCATAGGACCTGGGCCTCCAGGCCCACCCCCTCCATCAAGTGCTAGCTCTGATGACCGTTTCTCACCAGGGGCGGGCGGCCGTAGTCGGTTTGGATCACCGCCTAGTAGTCCACCGGATTCACCACCATTTAAGCCACGCGGTCCGCTTGGCGGGCCCGGGATGGCCTTTCCAGAAGGATCTCTTGATGAAGCTAGCAATGATTTCCAAACGGCATCGTCTCAACCGTCACCGAGGACTACGCCACGACCCCCACCACTTCGGCGAGCTTCAATAGACTATCCGATGCCGCCGCTGCCACAAGGTGCCTCAATTCCACCGCATGCAAGACCGTCGCGACCACAAGCAAGATATCCCAGTCAAGGCTTCTCAAGGCCTCAACCACGAGGACCCTTGCCACGATCAAGATTCCTCAGACCTGGCGAAAGATACTCGGCTTCTAATCCCAGATCCATACCGGATGTTGAAGAACCATCTTCTCCCAAATTCCGTAATATGCCACCCGTAGGACGGTTTCCTAACACCTCAGGGCATATCTCTGGTAGGAGTAGAAGATCAAGAGAAGATCTCCACAGCCGACCACCCCATTCTCCCCGTCGTCCGCCCTTCCCAGATTTTGAGAATTATAGAAGACGCGGCAACGGAGACCAGGAGGTAAAACGAGGAAAAATGCGGAGGGGGAGTGATGCACGAAGTAACCTCGGATTGAGCAACCCACGCGGCCGGAATGGGTCAGTTAGCAGCAATCACGTATCATTTGCGCCATCAGATCAGTATGAATGGTTTTCAGCACCATCTCAGGGGTTTGACGAAGGTAGTATGGGTAGCAGCGGCAGTGCGGTAGGGTTTGACTTTAACGCGCCGGCTGAATTTCAGTCTACGCGGTTGGGAACCAGTCGAAGAAATAGTTTCCACAATGCACCGGAGGGGCTGGGGTTCAGACAAAATTCTCAATCTGAGTTCCAGAGTGAGACGATGTCTGAAGAAAGCTACAGTACTGGTAGGGTTATAGGTATGGCGCAGAGGTCTGGAGCGTCGGGTACAGCTACCGAACCATGGGTAGATGGTGAAAGGGAACGGTACTTGAGGAGCATGCAGAGGGTGGCGGAGGGGATGGAGACTATCCCATCACAGGATAGCAGTAGCGGGACAAGTACGTACACCAGAGGGCATGGGGAGGGCAGTAGGGGCAGTGGGGGGAGCGGAGTAGATCCGGATGGCAGGTTTCGGTACGACAGGTTTAGTGACTATGGACGGGGGTAGAGAGTACGAGACTAGGTAGAGAGGTAGTATTCACGGGATATATAGGTAAGGCTCTTAAGATCTTACTCGTAGTACTTCAGATCTTATATGATATCATGGAATTAGCTTAGGGGCAATGTATATACAGAATTTGAATAGCGCATGGCATGTATGGTTCTGCTTACTGTTCAGCAAATCGTAACTGCGATTCCAACCTGTGTTCTTTTGTAACTTCTACATCAAAGCCCTTGCATTTGTTGTTGTTTCACCGATACGTGTGAAATATTATCCAAGGCTTAATCATCCAAGTCCCAAGCAGATAGGACAGTGATCCACAGCCTCGAATCTAATGCAGTTGCCAGATATCATTACGTTAGAGACACCAACCTGTTGCAATTTTTGTGTTGGACTGGCCTCAATGTACCATATGGCTCTCCGAGCACGAGCTTTTAAGCTAGCTATGACTGTAGTCCGCTGACAACTGCGCACGATTGAGATTCATATGTGCAGATTTTCCGGAAGAAAACGAATCCTGTCATCGAATTGATGGAGCAATGATGCTTTCACAAGCTTTCGTGGAGAGCTCGAAAGTTTCTACATCGGATCTAGTCACGAACGTACGTAGGAGGTTGATAGTGGCGCTGAGGCGTCCAGGTCTTGGCACACATACGTCAACGTAACCGGCGACGGTACAGCCCTCCATTCTCTCTCGTTATTCCCTCCTTCCTCTTCTCCCCATACTCAACCATCTTCTTGAATACGCTCTTCCTCACATGAGATGATATAGGATCGAACTTGCTCGCATCTTCTGTGCAACTCCTGCTCCTTAGGATATAACACCCTGTGATAGTAAAGCACCAGACAAGTTAGCAGACAGACAAACGGCTTGCCCCTCCATCCCGCCTCGCTTGTAGCGTCGCGACCCGCGGTTTTGGCTACTACACAACCTCCCCCTCGTCCCGATCCTCCTTCAAGTGGCAACAATGTGGGAAGACAACAACCCCCTCTCCTACGGGGCTTCTCCACCAGGCTCACCATATGGCCATATTCCGTCACCATTCGGGCACCACCGACCGTCGTCCCCGAGTGCTGAATCATCCGAAAACGACGACGTTCCCGATTTCACGAGCAAACCGAGGGATATCTCGGAGGACGAAGCGGAGGCACCGGATACTGCTCCTGGTAGAACAGTACACGATGATAACGACGATGATATAGATGAAGAAGAGGAGGATTACTACGGTGCGAGAAGGAAGAGAGGAGGGTATACCAGTCGGGTGGAGCAGATACTCTGGGAGAGCAAGGACCTGGAGATCTATATCGTCGATGCCGGGAAGAATGTTGACGGCAGTGGAGGGAATTTTATAGTCTATACAATAAGGACTGGGGTAATGAAACCAGCAACCTCGGTGGAGTTTTAGTGTATCTGGCTGATGAGTATGCTATAGGATTTGGAGGTGCGAAGACGGTACTCCGAGTTCGCGTCTTTGAGAGCAAATCTAGTGCTCTTGCATCCTACGTTGATTATCCCACCAATACCGGAGAAGCACTCCATGTCGGACTATGTAGCTGCTCCCACCAGAGCTAAAGAGGACCAGGGAATAATCGAACACAGAAGGCGTATGCTAGGTGTCTTTCTGAATCGCTGTGCGAGGATGAAACAGATACGAAAGGACTCGGTCTTCATGCGATTCTTGGACCCTAATGCCAGCTGGGTATGTATTATAATGCGGTGTTTTGTGTATTTTTTCAAAGACAACTTTCTGATAGACTGTAGAGCGAGGTTCTACATTCACCTCCGATATCCGGCCTACCAAAGCATCCCTTACGGGCACCACCAATAGATCCGTCAAGACCGTCCCCGGCCCACCAATACCTCCCAATTCCACCCGCGAATGCCAAACTAAAGCATATACCCTCACCTCCCACATCACCACAGGAAACACGCCCTACAGGCTTCACACACACCCGTAGCCTACCCTCAACAACCGCAAACCTCTCAGAAGCCGACCTAGACCCTTACTTCATCACATACGAAGCAAACACCCGAATTTACGAAACCTTACTCACGTCCGGTGTCGAAAAGGTGAATCGAAGGATGCTTAATAGGCTTTCTAACCTTTCCACCGATCTAGCCGAACTGGGTGCGCGATATAATGCGTTTTCATTATCCGAGCCCGCTCCCACGCTGGGACCCGCGATAGAGAAGGTTGGACAAGCGGTGGATTCCACGTACCTGGCGACGGAGGAGCTTGCAGCTGGTCTAGCGTCTGGGTTTACGGAACCCATCCGGGAATCGGCGCAGTTTGCCGGCGTGGTGAGGAATGTGTTGAGGTATAGGATGATGAAGAGAGTTCAGGAGGAGATTACGAGGGAGGAGCTGGCGAAGTCTAAGATGAAGCTTGAGCAGCTGGAGAAGAGTGAGTTGGAGGCGAGACGGATTGAGCATTACCTCGCAGGTAGTGGGGTTGCTCCACCACCAATTGGAGAAACGCAGAGGAGAAATTCGGAGAGCAGCGTGCAGCAGCAACATGGAGGAGGTGGTGGTAGCGGAGGGAGTAGAAGTAGCGGGGATTCGGATGCTGGGAGTGTAGATAGTGATTTCCCACCGACGCATTCGAGCCCTATGCCACCGCCTATTTCGACAACGCCCGTACCGTATCCGCAAGCGGGCCAGCAAGGCGGGGTATCGCCACAGCATAGGAAGGCGAGTTCGTTTTCGAATCCATTATCATACCCAGTGTCAAAGATATTCGGCAAGTTGACGCACGCTGTGTCGGGGATCGTGGATGCGGACCCGGAAACAACAAGGCGGAACAACATCGGCAAGACGAGGGAAACATTGGTGCAATTGGAGGCAGCTCTTCAGGTTGCAGGAAGGGATGTAGAGGACGCTGGGAAGAGTGTGCTCGCGGATTTGCATCGGTTCCAGGCGGAGAAGGAGGAAGACATGAAGAAGTTAATGGTACGTTCCATCAATTTACACATGAATCAAGAATATCAAAATCATAGGTTGATACTAACGGCGTTCATGCAGATCAACTTTGCGAAGTGTCAGATTGAGTGGGCTAAGAAGAATCTAGAGTCGTGGGAGGAGGCAAAGGCAGAGGTTGATAAGATCACTGTGAGGTAAAGATGAGAAAAACTTTTTTTTTTGTCTTTTACATTTTATGATTTTACGATGTGCATATAACTACCTACCTAGCTAGCTACCTGCTTGCGTAGCATACACTGTTTCTTTTTCTTGGGGAGGCCAATTATAATTTTAATGGGTGGGATGATATAACCCAATGTCGCGATGCGAAGTATTTGTCTATGTTCCAGTGTTCAGTCTAAGTTTTGTTTTATATTTTTCAGTGAGTGATGTTGGAATCTGCCAATGTTAGAGCCTTCAAGTTAGAAGGATTATATACAATAATTTGAGAATAAATTACATCAACAAGCAATCTAGGTCTTATGGCGCAACTGGTTAGCGCGTCCGGCTGTTAACCGGGAGGTTGTAAGTTCGAGCCTTACTAGGACCGGATGTTTTTCCTTTTTGCATCTTGATATGCAGCCTGCTTCATCGATGTCTTTTTGCCGGTGGATGGGAATTTCTTTTTTTGGGACTGCGGGGGAATGAGACTTGGTATTGCCAGGCCGGCGAGTTTTAAGCAAGTGAGGTTATCAAACGTGGGGAAAACCAAAAACTCCTCACCGAGAAAGTTTTCCGAACTGGATTATATATAATATTATCTGACGAGATTTGAGGTGTCTGTGTGTAGTTCCTTGAGTTTACTTACATACCTAAACGCACTGCCTCGCTTGTAAGATCCAAGTATGCTCCGTTCAGTATGGGTTTATATAAAATATATTTGAAGGCCTATTTCTTCTGCGGAAAAGAATTGAGGGTTCTGGATAGTTTTCCAGGAAATTTTTTGGATTTTGTGTTGTCGCGTCGTCTGCGATTATCAATACCATATCACTGAACACTCTGACTGTATCAATCTCTGATGCCAGGCTAACTAATATTGGTTGATATATAAATATGGAATAGCCGGACACTTCGGTAGTATGGCAAGCTCCATATTATGAGACCCGATATTATTAAGGCCGGAGCTAGTGTTTGGAACAACGTGGAACCTCTTTCTGATAGCTTGGATGATGCTAACGCCCAGGCCAAAAGCGAAGGAAAGCAAGCTATTGTCAGTAAGCGGAGTCATGACTCTTAAACTCGTGCCTTTCTGGAGCCTTGGGGCGGTAGTCACTTGGAAGCAGCGGTACAGCCGGCCTTGCTGCGAGCCTAGCTCCTAAACTCCCGTGATTCCCTGCCCTGACAGCGTCCTGCCCGTCTTGTATTTCTTTTTTAGAACAGGAAACAAGGGAGCTGAAGGATGCAGCTGCAATGGAGTGTACATGTGTGAGTAACAGACCGCATTGTATGGAAGTTGAGATCTAAAAGTACTGCGAATGTACCAGGGCTCACAAAGTTTCACTGGTCAAAGTGCAAGCCTTGTACAGCCGCTATACACGCACGCATGCACACACGAGCTTGACTCTGCATCTGAGATTAGTATTTCCAGCAATTAAGCCAAAAAAAACCTGAGAAACTAGGAAACTATATAAATCCTTGAACGTGCCAGATCCTGAAATCTGACCAGCCCTTTTGCTCTTTTTCTGGTTTTGGTTTTCGGTTTAAATTATATTTACGGGTTGACTGTACTGACGTTTTCCCTCGCGGATTTGGATTGGAGGTTGAGAGGATTCAATTTTGGGATTGGATTTAAATCTGCTTTACTTTCTTAAAGGTGAGAGCTTCCCGCGGCCATTAGTCTTTTTTTTTTTTTTTTTTTTTTTTGCTCTACGTAGAGAGGAGGAAAATTCTCTTGAGGTCGATTTAATTTCAGGGTTTCGGCGGCCTTTTGCGGGCTGGATCCTTCTGCTCTGTGTCATCTCTCACTTTCTCACTCTCGCGCTCTCTCCCTCTCCTAAGAATCTCTGGTTTCGAACCAAGAAATCCCTATGGATCTTTGAAACTCTGATAAATTTTGAAACTCTGAAACTGACAAACGCGTACGACAAAAATGGAGTAGACGTCAGGAGGTTTCAAGATCTAGGCCCAAGGAAGATAGCTATCTTCTCACATACGTATACTCGTTCAATTCCTTGAGTAGCCTACCGACAGGTCAATCGATACATATATCTATAGGCACAAAAGTACTTATATACGCTTGAGTATATACGCTTGGATTTATACTTATTCACGGCGTCGGAAGCAAGCTCGAATCCAAGTATTACAGGACGTTCCCAGGTTTATAGCGAGCAGTTCCTCTGTTATCGATAAAAGCTGATCCTGGTTGGACACCTCTCCATAACCTCTGTTCCGCACGACCTTGCTAGGTAAGAGCTCTCTTTAAATTTCTTTCCAATATATTCAAGGACGGGATACACAAAGGTTTCGATTCCATCGCCTTCAATTACTCGGCGCCGGGCGGTTCTTCTTCCATTTCATTTTATTATTTATTTCACATTATTTCAGGTTGATAAAAATATAAACATATGTGAAAAAAAAGGAGGATCAGAAGGGCAGTAAAAGAAAGGAGAGGCGGCAGAGCTCAGGAGAGAAAACTAGAAGTTGCATTCCTTCAAAAGTCGGCTTCAGCCTTTTTCTGTGTTGAGGAAGAGGACTGGACGTCGAAACGAATTGCTTCATCAGCTCTGCTGGATTCTTCTCTGCTCTAACCTTTTCTCTCCCCATCTCATCCTCTCACCACATTCCTCACCCGTCATCCATCAACCACCGTCTACCGTCCAACGTCCACCCAAAAAGCACTATCACCAGGTCTCCGTCCAGCTTCAATCTTCATAGGAATCGCGGCTCTGCTAGATCCTACCTGTTCCCTGCCTGCCTACCTGCCTTGTTTGCTTGCCTGCCTGCCTGCCTGCCTGCCTGCCTGCCTGCCTGCTTGAACTGAACCTGCCCCCACTAACGTCTGACGACTAGTTCTCAACAGCAGCAGCTCGAAAGCTAGTTTGCTTGGGCAGTAAACCGACTCCCTCCACGAAACCACCCACCAGACCCTCCATCGAACGAACCGCCCCACAAAACCCCATACAAAGAGTTTTCTCTCCATCTCTCTTTTTTTTTTAAGAGTCTCAGAACCCCAGCGGTAGCTGCCTGCAATCCACGGGTAGCTCAGGCGTCATAAATCTTTCAAAACGTCTTCCGCACTCCGGAAACGAAAACTGTTCGAAGGCGGTACCGAAGAAGACGTAACAGGTTCCCCCCGAAGCCAGACACCAAATCCTCCGACTGAGTTTCGCTCTTCAACCCCCCAGCCCGTCGACCCTTCGACGGCAGCTCAACCCCCTTCGCCGTCAATTGTGCCCTCAGCAGACGGTGACGACTCTTCTGCTTTGAGTGCCAGGGAACTCCGTGGACCGGCATTCAACACACGCCAGCAGCGACATCGCTCTTCTTCTCCCTTGGTCAGATCTGCCGCTTCCCAACAGCAGGATAGTTATCATCACCAATATTCCTTCGAGTATTCGTTGAATTTGGTTACTTCATCCTCCTTCGCTTACGCCAGGTCTGACGACGGACTTGGTACCCCTCCTCCTCCCGGATATATACCTTCTCCACAACCCTCACAGATGGTTGAATCTCAGGCGGCAACTCCGATGCCGAGTCAAATCGATGCATCGGAGAATCTAGGAAGTGCACTTCAAGCGGTGGACGGAATTGACAAGTCATCACCTGAGGAAACTCAGGCTGGTAAGTCTAAATTCTCCCTACAATGTTCGTTGTTAACCAACTCCCCTAAAAAAAAAAAAAAAGATATGGGAAAGTATATGAATTTTTACAGGCTAACAATTTTTGTTTTCAAGACAAAACCGAGATGGATATCGATACGCCGAACCCTGAAAAGATGGTCCGGCGAAGTCCGTCTATCGATATGATTACCTCCCCCCCGCCAACGATCGAGGAACCAACCTCTGAGCTGGTAGAGGACATGGATACAAAGCTGGAGCGGATCATGACTTTATCTGATGCCCCTACTGAAGAAGGCAACAAGTATTACATTATTCCTGGCTTCTGGTGGAAACGTTTCCTCGCACAGGCGTCCGATTATGAACCTAGCAAAGAGGATGACTTTGATCTCTCGCAACCCGTCCCACCGATAGACACAACACCTCTCGTAAGCCATATTGAGCTGCTACCGAACGGGAAAACTTTCCCGGTCCTCAGAGAAACGGTGCAGATGCTAGCAGACTTTGATATCGTGCCTCAGGTGGTCTGGGACGAACTTGTCGGAGAGTACGGGCTCAGCGACAAAGCCCCCGTGCTCGTCAGAGAAGCTATCAACACGGCTGACCGAGAGGCAGCTTCAAAAAACATCATGGTGGATCTTTATCCCCCCATCTATACCGTTTTCCTTCTTACACCCTCCGCCAACACTACACATTCCCAACTCCGGGAAAGTGCACAGCATAAGGCTCCTCTGAAAATTCTAACGGGCAAGGGAGCAAAATTTCAGGAGCTTCTGCTCGATATCAAGACCCAGCTTGGTCTCGAAATGCGAGACAAAATCCGGCTGTGGAGACTGAAGGAGTCAGACGGTGCCAGAGCTCCAATTACCGCTAAAATCGATATCTCTACTTTCCTCGATTTCGAATACGGTACTAACAGAGAGCCCGTTGATATACCTGACAATACCAAGCAGCTGATGGCTGGCACCTATAAATCAACCATGACACTGGTCGAAGCTGGTATCTCTCAAGAAAAATATCTCATCGTCGAGGTCGAGGAAGAAGGAGAATGGCCATCGGAGCGTGTCAGCAAGGCCCTCAAACTCAACGGCGCAAGTAGCATGGCTGTCCGTGTCACTAAAGGTACACAGGTGACGCAGAGCATTTCGTCGGCCAAAGCCACCGCAGCGAGCAAGATAAAAGCCCCAGCGGCCAAGGCATCCGCCTTTACGGCTCCGGTTATTCAGAGGAACGTTATGACTAGGAGAGACGGGAGGGCAGCTGGTGCTGTCGGATTCTCGAATTTGGGGAACACTTGTTATATGAACTCTGCTCTGCAGTGTATCAAGTCGGTTGAGGAGCTATCGAGATACTTTATTGGTATGGTGCCTGGGCTCTTCTGCTATAAATCTGACGTGCTAACAATCTTGTTCTAGAGGGTCTCCACAAGAAGGAGCTCAATCCCAGGAACCCGATCAGTTCCGGTGGACGAATCGCGACAATGTATGCCCAGCTGATGGCTCAAGTGTACGGCCAAACCGCCGGTAGCACCGTTGCACCACGTGAATTCAAGGGAGCTGTGGGCAAGCACAATACCATCTTCAGCGGCTACGGTCAGCAGGATAGTCAGGAGTTTGTGAGCTACCTGTTGGATATTCTCCATGAGGACCTCAACAGAATCCACCAGAAGCCTGTGGTTGAATTCCCCGACAGCACTGATGAAATGATCGGAAACAGTGCCGCCATCGCCAAGCTTGCGGAGGAAAACTGGGAGCTATACCGCAAGAGAAACGATTCGATCATCATCGACCTCTTCGCGGGTATGTACAAGAGCACAGTGATTTGTCCAGTCTGTGACAAGACATCTATCAAATTCGACCCATGGCTCAGCTGTCAGCTTCCGCTGCCTGTTGAGAACCTATGGGCGAAAGCTATCACATTCGTCCCGGCGGCTAAGACGACGTCTAACTACGAAAACTTGGTCACGATTCACGTTGAGATGGAGAAATTCGCCACCATCAAGCAGCTCAAGACCTATGTTTCCACGAGAGTCGGCGTTAATATCAAGAAATTGGTCGTTTCGGAGGTGTTCCGGAACAAATTTTATAAGCACCATGAAGACAATAAGACCGTCACCGAAGCCATCATGCCTAACGATCAGATATACGTCTACGAAGTCGAAGAAACACCCACCAATTTTCCACCCCCGAAGCGGAAGAAGCAAAGGACATACGGTGGCAGATTGACCATGGCCAACATGTTCATGACCTCCTGGGACGACGACGAGTCGGAGGATGACTTTGACAAGACGGAGACTAGGGAGTTGTTGGTACCCGTTTTCAACCGGCTATACAGAGACAACCGACGGTTAGGGGCCGACCTCTTTGGAATTCCCTCCTTCATCGTTCTTAACCGAGATGAGCAAAAGGACCCGGACGTGATCTTGAAGAAACTGGTGTCCAACCTGCAGAAATTCACTACTAGTGATATGTACTCTCCGGAGTTGGCACCGAAGAAACCGAGCGTGCCGGCCGGTTCCAAGGATACTGCATCTTCTGATTCGAACACATTGGATGAGGAAGGCGAGGTTGTCGATATGCCTGCTTCGAAGGAGAGCGATACCGACACTGGCACCGAAGACTTTGTGGATGTAAAGATGGGAGATGCAGAGTCTGAGCTCAATGTTGAAATGGAAGGTACACCTGCGACTAGTACAACTATGCAAAGCGAGGTTCCCTCCGAAGTTCTTGATCACTGGCGCACTTTGTTTACTACCAAGATTATGCCCAGGAAGGGACATGTTGTGCTGCCGACAGCTTGGAACGGGATTGAGTTGAATCTTGAGGCTATGAAGTCGAGGGTTGTCGAGATTCCTGAGCCAACTCCTAAGAACGACAAGTACCTAAATTCTCCGCCAGCTTCTGATGAAGAGGATGCGGATGAAGGCGAATCCAGGGACGATATGGAGAGCGACGAGGACGTTAGCGAACCTGCCGCCCTCCAAAAGAAGAGCGGCGCCTTCAGCACCGTTTCAACTTCCAATTTCTACGGCAATGGCGTCAAGACGGCCGCTAAGAAACCGGTCTCCAGGAAGGCGGGCAAACAGACGGTTATCCCAGAACCCGTTCAGCCCCCGCTCATCCGACTAGGCGAGGGTATCGTCTGTGACTGGAACCAAGAAGCCTTCGACGCCGTTTTTGGCGGAAGATCGGGCGATTCTTTCCGAGGAGCCTCACATTTCGACGCACAGGAGGAGTTCGTCGACGAAGAACTGCTTAAGAAGAGGAAGACCCGCGAAGCTAGACGGCGCCGTGGTATCCACATCGACGACTGCTTTGATGAATTCGGGCGTGAAGAGATCCTGAACGACGACAACCAGTGGTATTGTCCGAGATGTAAGGAACATCGCAATGCTAAGAAATCGATGCAAATCTGGCGTGTTCCGGACATCATTGCGTTGCAGTTTAAGAGGTTCTCGAGCACCAGAAGTTTCCGGGACAAGATTGATGCGGCGATTGAGTTCCCTATCGAAGGGCTAGATCTTACCGGGAGGGTCCTGGAGAGTGATGGCAAGAGTCTGATCTATGATTTGATTGCGGTTGACAATCATTTCGGAGGACTCGGTGGTGGCCACTACACTGCCAATGCCAGGAACTGGGTTGATAAGAAGTGGTACTACTTTGACGACTCGAGCGCAAGGCAGACACCGGCCACGAGTATTAACGGTAGCGCGGCATATCTCGTGTTCTACCGGCGACGGGCGTCAAATATCCTTGGCGGACCTGTCTTGGAAAGTATGCTCGAGCCTTCGATGAACCGATCCCTTGAAGACGATGACGAGGAGTCCCCAAACGGCTCTGGGTCCCCAAACGGGGACCCTTCCTCTTTTTCTGGCACACGCTACTCTTCGGGATTGCAACCAGCTTCATCCTCGCAGTTCTATTCGGCGGGGGACGGGTCGCGCTCTTACGGGGTTGGTGGAATATCGTCATCGATAAGACAGCCGATTTCCGGCAGCGTGAGTAGGGTTGGAGCTTCTTCTTTTGTCTCAGGGCAGACCACCCCGCCACCCGAGGAGAAAACCTATCAGTCATCCTTCCATATCACTCCGGATGAGCAGTACTATGACGCAGTTCACACGAGCAGACCGCCGCAGTCTTCGACGACATTATTTGGTTCACCATCGTCGGGGGTTGCCTCTTCAAGCGCGTACCGAGGACCTATGGGGCCGCAATACGATTTTGGGGCAAGGGGCTATGGGTATGGGATTGGCATGGACGGAGGTTTGGACGTTGACGATGACGATTTCGGAGCTATGGGAGGAGCGGACTCGCCCACTGGGTATTTCCAGGACACAGATGATGAAGATGATGTCACGGAGCTGATACATGGCCCGACGTACGGGCCTCGTCCCATGAGTATGATGTCGACTGGTTTCTACGACGCCTACGACTCTGATAGTAATGTCCCCGGATCCGGAACGATTTCCTTTGCACCGACTTACTCTGTTGTTTCGAGGAATAGTTCTTATGTTGAGCGGTATGAGCAGGTAAGGCACGAGCTGATAGCGACGCTGCAGGAAGGATCAGGATCGTATGCCATGACGCTGGTGATGAAAAAATCCACAGGGCGGACAAAGCCGTGCGTGTTGATTGTTACCAACCAGATTGGGATTGAGCCTGACATTGCAGCGCTATGCGAGGGTATGGAGTTGGAGGTGGAAATTGTGGAAGGAGATGTTTCATTCAACTACGAGCTGCCGGAGCCTGTTACTTCTGTCCCCGCAGCCTCGACAGGGAAGGGAAATAATGATATTGGAGTTTTGATTGGACCTGCTGATTCGCCAGTGAGATTTTCAGCGGTCAGTTTGTATCTGAGGGATAGGGCTGCCAGGGAGGATATATACGCGCTCACCGCAGCGAGTGTGTTTGCCACAAGGGACCCGGAGACGGAAACGAATATCCCGCCACGATTGCTCACGGCGCTACAGCCGGAGGGAAGTATGGTGAATAAATTTACGGGGAAGGGAGATGGAGTTGGAGAGGCGTTTGGAACTCTCACTGGGATGTGTGAGTTCGATATTGTTGAAGTCGGACAGGAGGAAGAATCGACCGATAGCGCACTGTTAAACTATGCGCTTGTCAAGGTTAATAAGGATAAGCTCGGATCGAACCTCGTACTCTCGAGAGGCATCCGTCGACCCGTTCTGGCTGCACTCGGGGTGGACAACATACCTGAGAAGACAAAAATCGTGGTCGTCCAGGGGGCAGCAGGCGGAGGCCAGAAGGAGGCCAAGTATAACGCTGTCGTGGTGGATGTGCATGACGCCGGACGGTTCCCTCAAAGGCCCTTCCAAATGTATGCGCTTTTCGGGGAGGGGCAGAGCTTGAGTACTGCCGGTATCCTTGGCGCTATATGCTGTACACCGCACAAAACCGTCGGATTTGCGGCCAGCGGGATGGTGGCCGGCAGAGCGAAGATGGAAGGGACCTATGGAGAGGGCACTTCGGTTCTTCAGTTTGTGGACAGCGTGGACTGGATACTTGAAAGAATTCGGGCGAAGTTTGGAGTCGATTTGGAGGTTCTGCAGGCGAATTCACGGGAATAAAGATTTGAGATGTATATGAATTGTGGCTGGCGCCCTACCTTTTTGTTAAAACTCCTTCTTCGCTCTGTGGACTTGATGGTCTTTTTTCGCTCTCCTTTTTCATTCGTTTTTTTTTTTTTTTTTCCATGATCATTATTTCCCTGCCAAACACAATTCCTGTTTTCTCTCTGCGTGCTCCCCTTTTTTTAGATATAAATTACGAATGCATGGTTGGTTTTTAGGTTTCAAGCAATTCATGCTGTGTGTTCATAGACAGATGTTGAGATCCAGTCTCGGTGCAGAGATCAATGTGAATTTTTTATATATAGATGAGGACAACGCATAAAATGCAACAATCACAAATACTGGCGATCGACGAGGTCTCAGTTGAGAGTGGTAAACCATTCGTATATACAGCATATATGAAGATATCCGAGCAAATACAGAAGAGGTGCGGGGTGTCACATTCTGTTGATAAGGTAGGGATATATATAAATCCAGGATATATACAAGATAACCGTTCTCGCTCCTTCACCCTTGCTCTCGTCACGTCTGTTTATGCTGGTCAACATACACTTTCGATCGAAGGGGGGTCCTCTTCCTTTATTTTTGCCTTACCATTGGAATATATAGCATGGCGCTGGAATACTACTTTGGCCACTCCCATATGCCGCTCTGGCAATTTGTCGGGCTCCTTGTAATGTTCAGCATCCTTATCGGCTCTCCGGTATTCGTCTGTTTCGTCTACCACCGTCGGAAAGAACGCGATCGCCTGGCTGATGAAGTACGCCGAGCGGTCGCCCACAAAAGCCGGCCGAGGTACTCTATTGACGGGAGAGATCATTACATGTTACCCTTTCCGAGGGATATCAAACGGCCACCGTCGAGAGCTGGGACGCCGAGGAGGGAAGTCAGCGGTGGGAGTACCGTGCCTCTGCTAGTCCTCACACCCGGGAACTCGAGGGTTTCGTCGAGGAATGTATCGCCCATGCAGGGAAGAATTTATGGGACGGCGGCTGCTGGGGCTTCTGTGTCCGGTCATATCGCTGCTGGATCATCGAATTTCACGGCCGGGACGACGATGGCTTCCCAGGGTAACTACAGTCGGGAAGCGGCGCTTAATGCGAATTTCGCGGAAAGGACGGGGACAGTCACGAGCCTTGCATACCCACAAACAGCGCATAGAGCCCCGAGCCCCACCACCAACGCCGGTGTCGGGAACTATGGAACCTTGGGACATGTGATGCATACTACTTACACCGCCGCGCAAAGGGCCTATAGAGGCCGACACCGGTTGAACTTTTGGAGTAACTGGATGGTTGTGCCGTGGGCGGCCGGGAGAAATCAGCCGAGGTTGGAGGCTATCGATGAGGAAAGTGTGGGGAGTAGTCGGTTTTCGAACTCCAGAGGCGGTAATAGGGGGGCTACTTCTAGGAATACGAATGGAGTCGTGCCCACCACTGCTACTTCGAATGTGGATATCACGAGGGTCACCACTGAAGAGAGTGATAATTATAGAATCGGACTTACGGGGTGCGTGGGGACCATCGATACCGAGGCCTCAGGGTATAGTATGCGTGGAACCCCACCTGCTTTTGAAAAGGTTGATTCCAGGGAGCCGTATAACCCAAACATGGCGAGGAGTCTGACAAGAAGGCTCTTGAAGTTTGGGTTTGACCAGGTTAGGGATGGGGTCGCCCCGCCTGAAAGGGGAGACGCTGATGAAGATGGGAATACCGGGGGTAGGCAGGCCAGTGGGGTCTGGAAGAAGGGGTTTGAGTTGAAGAAACGGGCTTTGGAGAGGAAAAGGTTGGAGACAGGAAATCGGTTGTTTAGTTTTCAGAAGAAAAAGGGTGGCGATAATGAGGAAGATGATGGAGAAGAGGAAGATGATGGAGGGGAGGTTACGGAAATGGATATTGATCCGGAGGATTTGGCAAAGACTTCGATCAGAGACTTTGCCCACGCTTTCAAACAGGATATCGTGGGTGAAGCCTTAGATGGAGTTGCTTCGGCTACAGGAACCATTCGCATCCATCAAATCGACGATGAAGAGGATCAGTCTATTCTCTCCGAAGAGACTGCTTCCTCTATGACCTTTGAAGGTATCGACATCGACTCTCCAACCGATACAATAACGAATGAGAATGTTCCTACAAATACTGCTCTCACGACGCAAATTGAGATTTCGACACCGGCCGGGACTCTAAGGGGCAGGAAGGCGTTGAGAGATGGGAATTCTGTACCGGGGACACAGAAAATGAGAATGACCAGGAATACACCCAAAAATACTATGGGCAGAGCAGCCTTGCAAATGCAATTTTTGGCTGAGGTTAGTCGCGAAGAAGAGAGCAGGATTACTGAGGTGGAGGTTAATATTGACGGGGTGGAGATTTTGCACGTTGAAGATGTTTCGAAGGAGAGATCAGGGAAGAGTGCTTGATTATATCCTTTTCTTTTGGGAGTATAGATTTCTCAATGGTTGATTATACGGGTTCGGATTATACCATAGCGTGGATATCGCATTGGGTCTTTGATAGGAGTTTTATATGTACTACTGGACACTGGTTGAAATGGAATAAACGCTACTTTGGGAAACTCATTATCATATATAAGTTTGTGAGGGGTGCAGGTGTGTGTACATGATAATACATGGCGCATGCAAGCATAAAGTGAAAAACAAAACTACCATCCATGTGGAACGACACAAAGAACAGTGACCATGTGCATGAGAAAAGGCGATAAAGCCACAAGTTACTTCTCGATTGTCGTCCAGAGTGCAAGACAAATGAGAATGTGACAAAAGAACAAATAACAGATGCAGGTACATAAAACGGGCCACTTCCAACCGATTCGACGCCGGTAATAACAAGAACTTATACGACAACCAAGGTGATAAAAAAGTCGCTCAATATGCCCCTCCCGTATTCGCTCCCCCCAAAAGAACGCTGAATACCAAGTAATGAGATCATTTTGTTAAATTTATCGCTTGCCGTTTAACGCCTTCTTAACCCTCGAAGTGACAGTCTCATTACCACTGTCACCCTCGCTGTCACTGCTCAAGCTACCCCGGCTCTCCTGTCGGTAGCTCCTGGCCGCCGCAACGCGTCTCTCCGCGGGCTGAGGCTGTTTACCACGCTGTTTACCCATAGTAATCTGGCCTGTTGGGACAGGAGAGCTGATTCTCTTTGGGTTGATACCAAGACCCAACGGATGATGATAGACCTTTGTTCCCAGATCTCCACGAGCGGATTCTTTGAATTGCTGAGAAAGATCGGTTTCATTGTCGGAGTCGGATTCTGAGTCTGTGGTGCAGCATGAGCAGTCGGATGGGCAATCGCTGTCCGAAGTGTCGGTGCTAGCGGTTCGGTAGGTGCCTGCGGATTCTTTACGGCCAGTGCGGGAAGAGGAAGAATACTGAGATTTTTGACGATTATGCCTTGAAGTTGAACCTCGCTTGGTTGGATCCCTGCCCATTGGATGTGCGTAAGTCTTTGTGCTCTTGGAACCTGAGACTGCCATTTTCTTTGGCGGAGACGTGACAGCTGGTGATGGACGAGAGATAGATTCGGAGTAAGCTGTAAAAGCGGCATCATCTGAGGCTTCAAAGGACATGCGGCGGGAACCCTCAGTCTCATCGTGAATCGTAGAGAGATCTGGCTGTGCGGCTACTCGCTGGGTCGGCTTGCGCTTTGGAGCAGCGGAACGAGATGAGGACGAAGAATCTGCACGTTTAGATTTCTTGGTAGACTGACGCGGACCGACTGGGCGTTGCTTATCAGAGCCCTCAGTAGGTTCGTATGCGTATGCATAACGAGAAGGGTTACGTCCGACGTGCTTGGTAGCAAACCCTGTGCCCCGCTGATCGAGTCTGGCCTCAGAGATATCAGATTCGGTGATGACAGACGGAGCTTGGACAGGGTGTGGGTTGTAAGACTTCATGCGCGCTGGTTCTTCGTCGGCGTATGATTCAAGATCCGGATCGCGGTTTGTAGATGTAGGAGAATGGTCCCGCTTACGGCCCCAGCGAGAGAAGATACTACGCTTGCTGTTACTACGCTGGGGTTTCTTATCCCATTTCGCCTTGGAAGCTCCACCACGGGCACTTCGGCTGCCACCTGCTCGAGATTGCTTTTCAGTCTGCGCATAGTCGCTAGTGCCTTCAGTTTGGTAGGTCAAATCGGTAACAACGGTCTCCGGAGCGCGGGTACTACCCGAGGAGATAGTCTTCCCATCTGGACCTTTCTTGCGAAGAACCGAAGACTTGTAATCATCCCAGTCGTCCTCCTTCCAGACGAATCCTCCCTTCTTTAGGAAGAACCACCAAACCGAAAACGCCATTGTTCCTCCAAGGATAGCGAAGATAGCGATTATGCCTTTGGAGAAATCTTTTGGGTTTGCGTAGGGGCTTCTCTTTTCAAGAGATTGAGCCATCACGGCGTCGATAGGCGGGCTTGAAAATGCATCGGCCGAGCGGGTGTAGAGGTCGAGAATGGCACCTCTGAGGGTCGATGCTGTTGGTGCCATGACGATAATAAGGAAATCTTGGAGAGAACAGGCTCTATCCGGGAAACCTATTTGGTAGTCAGCTCACCAAAGAGAGTGTAGACACAACTTGACCAAGACGTTTTTGGTAGAACTGGCTTTATATCGAGACGTATCGCCCAGTAGCTGGTGTAGGCTATTCCGATAGCCTGGTGCGCAGTTAGCTCAGTGATTGCACAGAAATCAAGCAAAAATGCAGCATACCAATGAACTTCGTGAAAGATCAAGCCGCAAAGTTAAGGTCTACTAGCAGTGTAGATAACTTCAAGAAACTCGCCGTCTGAAGATGGTTGACGGTGGTTTAGGTCGAGATGGCCTGCTCGAATCTCGCGGGGAGCTATGAAGAGGCGCTTGGTGTGTTGGCCTTTGTTTACTAGGCTGTGTTGCTAGGTCGTTGGCGGAGCAACACACACAGCGATGTCAACGCATTTTTGTACCAAGCCCAACACACAATTTCCAACAGATGAAATTCTTCTAGTTCTCGAACTGCCAATCCGGCCGGCTAGCCGAACTTGATACCTATCGATTTTGAAGGAAGCAAGCTATTGATCATATCAACTAGTTATTGCTCATATGTGTATCTACCTTGATCTCATATGATGCCATATCGCCCGATATCTAGATCGCCGACTAAGCTAAACGTAACCCACCTATCCAAAGCTTCGCCAAGCTGAAGCGTAGATCCGAAGCGCTTAACTTCTATTATATAATTATCAACCACTTCAAACACTAAGCCTAGGCCAGGGCATTCACAAACCGGTCTGTGCATAGATCCTCATGTTTGCAAACAATTTGGCAAATTCATTAAGTGAACTTATAAAGCCTTGTCGGGCTAACCCAGGTCACTGAAGTTTTATTTATAGGTCACCATATTTTTTCTCTACATGATTGCTTTGGGTGCCCAGAAGCACCAAGCGCTTAGAGAATGCAGGAAACAAATATTTTGGAAGGGCAGGTTGCGTAAATCTACGATTCGGAACCGATTGAGCCACTCGCGAAACCATCAAACGACCAATTAAAAGTATAAAGCCTATGGCTATAAGCCACAACTGTGTCGCTTTGGGAAGGCTGATGAAGCGGACAGCAGCATGCATGATTGGCATAAACAAGGCTGATTATCTTCTAAATCAGATTTCAAGAGTCCTTAAGAGCCATTCACGGCAGGTATATATAAGTGAGCGATCTTATCGACAGGCCGGGCCTGGCGATCTCGAATGAATTATTCTCTACGAATGCCGAAAACGATACCACTTACCAGGCGATTGCAATATCCTATATATTATTAATACTAACAAACCCTTGTTTTTTTTTGGGCGCCATGAACGACGTCGAGGAGGGACGGACTCAGACTCTTCCTGGTTCGGATCAATCCCCCTCAGGAGACCCCACAAAACAAACGTCAAAGGGCCTTTGGCCAAGCTTAA
The DNA here is from genome assembly GCA_036971165.1 of Arthrobotrys iridis. Classification (NCBI taxonomy): domain Eukaryota; kingdom Fungi; phylum Ascomycota; class Orbiliomycetes; order Orbiliales; family Orbiliaceae; genus Arthrobotrys; species Arthrobotrys iridis. The sequence goes on along the minus strand of JAJTTS010000002.1, from coordinate 3,412,792 downwards.
AACGGCAATTCCATGTGATTAGAAACTTCTTTTGGCGAATCGTCGAGTTTTTTATTAAACATTATCAAGCCAACAATCAAATATACAGCCTTACCATCAATATTATCCTTGCGCTCGGGTTCATAGCCTGTTCTGTCTCAATAGTTATTCTCTTTGTCAAACCTGACCTTTATACGGCATTTCCTTCGTTTATAGACGCTTCAAATCCTGGTATAAAACCGACTACCGCGACGAACGTGCTCGCCACCTTGCTTGCAGGTGTAACTCTCTCTTTGAGCTGCCGTTGGGTAGAGCATTATCTTTGGCTTCAGCTCAACAATGCTCGACCGACAAAGAGTCAACCAGGCCTACCGATCAAGGAGGTGGGCCAACTCGCGACATGGACAACTTCGGCCCTGGACCGGGGTCTCTATATTCTTTCTGGCTCAAGCTGGCTGCTTAAAGCTTCCTCCGTCCTACTACTTTTTTCGGCCGCGGGATTGGGTCCAGTTCTGATCTCTGGGATCACACCCATATCTCTCGACCTGTCGTACATTGCTCCGCTCACTTCTTCTTCATTGCAAGGGTTTAACAGCTCGGATAGCGATTACATCGGGTTCACCGACGAGCTAACCGAAATACCAGCAAACACTGATATTTTTACAGCAATGGCTGCAAGTCTATCCCTACAAAATATAAAACCGCCTTCTGGAGAAGTGAGATGTCAAACCGAAACGTGTTGGTTCTCAGGTTTCGTCCCCGCACTTCGTGCCAACTGTTCCCACCGCTCTGGGACGGAGGATCAGATTTCCTCCGGCACGAACGGTCAATTCCGAACTTTCCACAGCGACTGGGATACCACGGTCGAGGTTTCCTTATCTGGTAGCTGGGTAGATACATTCGCAAACTTTACTACATCCCGCCCGCCAACCAGTGTGTCCAACGAAGGTGGTGTTATCGCTAGCATACTGGGAGCTTGGTCGATTCCAGATTTCGAAAACAATTCTTTGATCTTTAATGTTGTCCAGTGCCAAGTATTGAGCGGCTACCAGTGGCTGATACAGGAAGTAGACGGGACACCGCTTGTTGAAGATCACACATTCCTACCTCTCGAGTTCAAATACAGTGATAATCTAGTTATTGGCAGATTAATGGATTATTACGGCAACAACTATGCGGACGTGGATTCGGAAACTTCACCAAACCCCTTTATCTTCTCGCACGCTCGGGAAGGCTCAATACGAAAGCTCAGGTCCATTAGTAGACTACACAGCCGGCTCTTATTAAACCCATATGGGGACGCCTCTGCAGAGACCGTGGCGAACCGGATTGAGGGTATTTGGCAGATGACCACCTATCTCGCATGGAGCAGGTATCCGGATAAGGGCACTAGGCATACCACTCGAGAGATAGTTTCAAAGTACACATATCAATACAATAAGTGGGTGCTATTATGTCTTTTGGCGCCCTTTGTTTCGCTGTGCCTAGTTGGATGGGCTACAAAGATGGCGAATGGGCCAAAGTTAATCGTCTCCGGGTATAATCCAATTGCAATTGCAGCTCGCGGGCCGGTCGTGCTCGACCATACGACTGACTCTTTGGGATTGGAGAACGAGTACGGGTATATCAACGACGACATTGCGGATCAATATCGGGTGCGGAACTTCGACTCCGCAGGGACCGGTGACACCGAGGCATTTAAGAAAATGCACACCGCTGGCGGCATCCAACCACGTTGGAGAACCACTGACGCATAATACGATATCGGCTCCTTTGCATCATTTTATTACTCACAAACATGTCTTATTTCTCAAGTTTAAATTTGTTATAGTGTTTTGGAGAGTTTTGTTCTGATTTGATTCGTAGCTCGGATCCTTGGTGTCTGTCTGATTCTACTTTGTTCCAGTTTATGCTTGCGCTTGGCTGACCTATAAATTATCCTTTGCTTCTGTTCCCATCATTCATACAAACTTCTTGCGGTAGATTTGATGCGCAATCTTTTATGTACTTTAGGATTCTGTCTATCGGAATTCAAAACTACTATTGCTTTGCAGGGAGTAAGTGCTTAAGTCGTAGTGAAAACTTGCATAGTTACTCGAGGACTCTTCTGTGTTGTTCAGACCAACTCTAACGAGGACCACCGGACCGGTTCCGTGACGAGTTATAACCTGTTATCACCAGAAACTCGTATATCCACTAATATCAGTATGCTATTAGTTTCCCTACTATATGGACTAGCCATTTAATTTACAGTCTGGGAGCACTTTTACGGCACCAAAGCGCTAAATCCTTGGTATATTTGACATAGTACTAGTACTATAGCTATAGTTCGAGTTCAAGATCTGAGCTTCCAGGGAGCTCGAGAGGCACGACTCTGGTGTATGTATGTGTACAGCCAGCTGCAGCTCACCATACTAATGGTCTGTTAGCTAGATTTTCCCTGTCTCATTGATGCGCATAAAGGCAACTTTAGAATACAGGCATTTTGACCAAACCCGGTGAACCGGATACACGGTTAATCATATTAACCCGACGACGGCACAGATTCCTAGTTGACGTCCCTGCCAGGAACCCTAATTCGAACGACGTGTTCAGGCTTCTGTGGCATCGACCTACTTAGAACCATGTGAAAACCATGCAATCGAGTGGCTGGAAAAATCTAACATGTCTCTACACATTCGCTCTCACGTCCCCACTGGCGGTAGTGCAGTCCGTCTATTGGTCAATTGGTGTGCTGTCAAAATTGTTTACATATGTGCATACATCCCATCGACTTTCAAACAATTAAGATTGGTGACATGACCAAAAAAAAAAAAACCGTCTTGACGAGCGTGGCACCCTCCAGCCCACTCAATTGCGGAGGGGAGGCTCAAGTATGATCTATATCATGCAGGTCAATATAGCTGTGCCGGTAGTATGCATTTTCCGCACCTTCCCCATGCTTATTCGTATGGTAATTCCGACCTGTTCAATTGAAAAGTAGCACGCCTTCAAGTATTCTAGCCACAAGAACGTTTCTCCGACCGACGGGGTTAGTCAGGCGGATTCGGACTTCGAGTAGTCCTAGATTGACCCTCCTAGGATGCAATGCAAGACGCATTCTGGGCAGGGACGATCGACGCACAATCGCTTTATATCGGCGCTAGACCCGAGGTGCTGTATGGTTCATCACGGTATTATATTCATGGCCCTAGATGTCCAACATTTGATAGAAAGTAACAAGAACTTTCGATACTCAATATTCTTCCCAGCGCGGTTTTAACCAGTTCTCAACTCAGTAATAGACAAACACTCTTTGCTGAGCTTCCTGGACTCAGTATATCCCCCAGCCGCGGGAGAACCGACTATTTCAAGAGCGACTGTGCATATCTTGAAACATGAAATCACTATCACATCGACGAGCTTGCGCCTAAGCTCAATGTCACTGTGAATTTGTACCCGTCCCCCGCTTGTTTCAGTTGCGTCCGCAAGCTCTAAAAAAACGTTCCCTAAGACTTCGAAAATAAAACCCACGATCTCTACTCTGTTGTTCTTATTATTAGGAACCCTTCACAGCTGGGATTGCGCAAGTGCGGGCGCTTAACATCGATTTCCAGTGGGTGGCCATGAGAAAGACATACCCTAACTGAAGTGGACCAATCATACGATATCAAAGCGAGCCGCTTCCAGCTCTGAACCCTGCAAGCCAAGGCGTTTTCAACCAATTAGACACCCAAGATCCCAAAGAAGGTTGAGCCTTGAACGGGAAGTCCCACACCAACAGCTGCTCGAGCGACACCACCCAGAGACAGCATCGTCGAATCATAGCGTTAGTCTTTCCCCTCGGGCCTTTCAAAGATTCCGACACTACGGACCGGGCGGTTTTTTGTCGTAAGAGCCTTGGAAATACACGAGCCGTTCGAATCGGTGTTCCCAGATGATCCAGTCAGACGACCCACTCTCACCTCTTTAAGGGTCTCACCGCCTATCGATATCAGCCGCGATGCTCTGTTTCATCCTCCACCAACATTTAAAAAAATCTTCCAGATTAGGGAAAAACCGAGATCGATACCCCTCTATAAAAATAGAAAACAAACAGAGGATCCCTATATTTATGTTTTGATATAGGCATTATTTCCCCATCGAGCGTAGCAAAGGTGGGGAATCATGATGACCAGGGCTTTGTGGTGCCATGGAGTAAATGTACATGTCAACCGGCACAGCAAGCAGGGCTTAAGGAACTTTCGATACAGGCAAAGCATAGCTAAACCCGTTTCCACAACCCTAGTTGTACAAAAGAACTAAGCGAATTACTGCATCATGCAAGTACATGTACTTATGACATGTATTCTAAAGGATGCCGGGTAGCCCTGTACCAGGGGAACACCTTATGTTGAGTAGGCCTAGCCTAGACAGAATGGTATATCAGGAACAGGTATATTTACTCTGGAGGATCGCCTCGTCGGATTACCATTCTTTCTCTCCAGACTTGCAAGCGGCATCGAGGACTGGAGTTGATGTATCTGAGCCTCGCCCTTTTCTTCTTCTAACCTCTTTACCTGCATTTGATTGTTTTATTATTGTTCCGTACAACAACTTCCAACATTGTTGGAAATTTCTTTGGCTATCTCTTTATTGACGATAGTAGAGTTAGACTTCTTCTCAAAAGTTTTACACGAAGACGTGACTAGACTATTTCAAGTCTCTTGCATATACATTGCCGCTTCTTTTAGGCATTTCGATTTCAAATTTCAGATTTTCAATTCTATACGGGCGCTTTCGAACCTTTACAACCGGTCACATAACATAGATCGACTTTTACAACCCTACAACTTCCAACCACAAACAACTTCGGCGGAAAGCTCCATACTAAAATTCATTCTAAGCAGACTATCCCCTCTGCAGTTAGATTTGGTAATATATACTTTATCGTCATCTCAGCATCATATAAGTAGCCAGTTACGGTATCCTGTAAGTACCATAACCAACCTCGAAACCCAGCCATGTTATTGTTTTACACCCAAACTGATTCTTAATCGTCACTTCAGGCCCATATATCTGTACTAGTACTTTCGACTTCAATATGCCTTCTTTCTCGTTTTCCTGTTTCGGTGGCATCTTCAAGCGCCGCAAGAAGAGTATCAAGATATCAAGCCCCATGGAAACCATGTCCGAGGCTCCTCGTCCAGCCCGCTACCCCGTCGAGTTCGCCTCTTCGAGCGTCAAAACTCCTACAATGAGCACATTCGGCGCACGAATTACAAACACTCCGGGTCCACTGAGCCCCAAATTTTCGGGTTATAATAACAATACCAACAAACGTGGAAGCGTTATAAGCCGTCGTCCCAATGTCACAAATAGTAACCCTACAATCTCTGTTACTACTTCCGGTGCCACTTCGTTCCCTATTACCTCACCCCAAGTTCCAAACTTCTTCACAAAGTCATCGTCCTCCGATGAGGAGATCTACTTGACCGATGAAAAGAATGCCTCTTCTTCGTCAGAATTCCCACGTACGCCCGGAACATTCGACTTCGATCCCACCCCCCGCATCCACAGAATTTTCAAAATTCTGTCCCCGCCACCGACCAAACTCACCTTCACTGAGGCGGTTAGACCGGAGCCGGTGGTCGTCCAACATAAGGAATCCATGGCAAGCAGGATCTCAAAGCGAATAAGCAGACGATGGGCCAACAAAAATTACGATCATCTCACCTCTCCCGTTCCGGACCTGCCGTCAATGCCGCAGATGCCCTATACTCCTCCACAACACTTCCAGCAGGGGTCATATGAAACGCTCCCGTCGCCGCTTGTGTACACTACTCCACTATCGCCGCCGCCTATTCCTTCGCTACCACCATCGGCAAGAAATGGATTGGGACAATGCCTTACTACTCGTCTTCCGAACGGGGAGACAAAACCGGTTACGATGGTCCCACAGCTAAAACTCACGGTACCGATTTTTTCGAGGATACAAACATCTGAGGCAACACCCATTGAAGCGAGTCCCGTTTGTGACCCTTGGAGGCACAAGAAGGAGGAGATCGAGGGAATGAGCGACCGGCATCAAGCCTGGATGCTTTGAACTATCAGAACACTGTTCAAATATCCTGCGAACTATTTTTCCTTTGTTATTTGGTCGAGCTCATTGGCGTCTAAAACAGTTTGAACAATCTTTCTTTGGGTGATACTATCTTTGAGCATTTACCGTTCTTGCCAGATATTTTGGTAAGGCATCGTCGTTCGTTCGGATATAGGAGTTTTCTCTTTTTTCTTCAGTACCATGGTTCGATTATTTGCACGGAGGCATTTATTCTCGTTGATCCTAGCAGCAGGTGTTCCGGGAGTCATCATTCTTTTGCCAATCAATTTCCTTAACATTACCAAAACTTACGCTCGAAAAGCGTCTGGTTTACGAGACAATTTCCTTTGTATAGTTGTTATTTTAGGATTATAAATACAAATTCAATTAAATTATGGTTCAAGGTGGACAATGCTTTTGATTCCCTGTGGATTTCGCTGGTAAACATGAATGTTCCGGCTTAACACATACTGCCCCACTTACTAACATCCTAAAGTTACAGTTCAATGCCTATTCGATCTCCCTTTATTCCTCGTCCTTATCGTCCTCCTTTCCAATTAAAACGTCAATCTTGCCGCTAACAGTAGCAACGGAGCCCCTGCTCTTTCCGTCACCCTTGATAACCTTCCAGAACTTCCCTACAAAGCTCTTATCCTTCTTGACAATCTTAGTACCCTTACCATCAACTACGATGTGGCCGCTGGTAGACTTAAGCTTGAGCCCGCCCTGCCAGTCCTCTGGGTATGTAACGAAAACATCACCGCTGACTGATTTATGGTTGGAGTACAATGGACGAGGGTTGAGCTTGCCGAGGAATGTGACCTTATGATCGCCACTAACGGATGCGGTCTTGAACCAACCGATTTCTTCGGGAAGATCAGAGGAAAGAACCTCGACTACGATGTCTCCGCCGGTAGTTTCGAATGCCAAGGCGTGGTTAAGTGGGTATTGACCAGCAATGTTACCAGAAACAGTGTGGACACGGAGGTTGTTGATATCAAGTCCTGTCTTGTCGTCGTCTTTGCCAAAGGCGGTAACAGTCCCGGAAACCGTGGAAAAAGAAGTGGCGTTGATGGAGGTAGTGAAGCTGTTCTTGACCCAAATGGGAAGCTGGATGGTGCTTACGTCAAGGGTCTCGAGCTTATAGTCCTTCCCCTTTGGGATGACGAGGAAGACTGTAGCATTGACTTTTCCGGTGGAAATAGGGGAAAACGGATCAATCTTGAAGACGATGCCATCCTGAGCTGGTTGGATGAGAATATCTTTACGGAGAGATGGGTCGGAAACTTCGATTTTGAAGTGAGCCGAGATGTTGTTTGCCTTGTCACAGGCGTGAACGATGAGGTTTCCGACAACCTGGATGCGTGATGGCTTATGGAAAGATTCCTGTCTGATGTAGAACGTCTTGAGAGATGCAGGGAAAGTGTAGTGTTCGACTGGGATTTTGCTCTCTGTTTCTTCCATGAAGTCTACATTCATATTCGGTTGTGGCATGTCAGGTGCCGAGGGAATGATGTCGTATGGACGACCGGTGTGTCTCTGCAGAAGATATTGATATTAGTATATGTTCTCGACAAAAAAACAGAATACCACCAAAATCATGATATGGGAATACACTTACATGACATCCATACCCACGAAAGACGGGGCCAAATGCACCGAGTACCATCCAAATACCGGTGATAGTGAGGAAGATCCTGACGAAGCGTCGCCAGAACGGACGCTTCGGCTTCGGCTGTTGAAGCTCGACTTCCTCGATGAGGTAGACGGCCTCCGGGTGCTTCTCGTCAGTGTATCTCTCCATTTTTTAGCTGTCCCTTTGTCTTCTTCTTCTTCTTCTTTCTTTCTTTCTTTCTTTCTTTCTTTCTGTTCGTTTTTTGCAATATCTTCAATGAAAGTTGAAGATGTTGTGGATACTTGTTGGGGAAATTATATGGCGAGAAATTGCGTTGCTTATAAACGGTTGAATGGAAAATACGTCATGGCACTGACGCGGCCAGGCCAGTCGTCATAATGAGCGCTGCATTTGGCACGGTCGGTAATCTTACTTGTCCGCGGATTGCGCCGTCTTCATTCGGCTGTTGGAGGGTTTTGGCATGTTCCGTCTGCCGGATGCTGGGGATGAGGCCATCTGGAGATTTCCTGGGGAAAAAGCTGCAGTTGCGGACGCGCTATATGGTAGCCCTACGGAATGCATTGACGCAATTGGCGGTTTACTGGTTCTGTTCCAACGGCTTTGGTGTTGATTCCGCTGCAAACGCAAAAGACAACCGTATAAAGGGGACTCTGAAGAATTTGGTAAAGCCTTCGGAAAATTGACCGGGGCGATGCAACGGATGTTAAGTACTTCCAATCCGTGCAATATAGTCGGTCATATCGAGCCATGCATATGTGCACATGGGATGTCCTGGTATTATAGTAATCTATCTGCCTATCTGACAATGCATCGTGAAGGCCGGTGGTTGTGGGTGCGTGCGGTTGCCAGCCCATGGTTGTGTTGTCCATGTGTTGTGGCCCGTTGAACCTTAGCTTTGGATTGATATGGTAGGCCGGCACATGCTCGAGTACGGCTCCATGATAGTTAAGGATGCCGGGATACGTATGCCTGTCAGACCTTCTTGATCGATTGATAAGTCGTCCCGAGCCGAAACAATGGCAGCTCGAATAGCAGCCGGCTGTCTCGGATACCCAAACACCATCAAGCATTGAACCTGATCTCTTGGTCTCTCTTGGAGTGCATTGGCAGGTGAATTTGGTGTCTCACGTCCTCCAAAGCTGCCGTTTTGGGCAGTTACTTTGTTCACCTCCATCTGCACTGCGCACTTCATAGTGAACTTTCGATCCAGATACCCGATTCCGGATTAAAATTTGACATGGTATGCTTGCCTCCTGAAAACTTTCCAGACCCTGTGGAGATGTATGTCCTCGATAGCCTGTATAACTAGCTAATTGACACGAAGTAAAAAAAAACTGATAGAATATAATATATCACTGGGCACGAGTACGAGCCCTCGAAGCGATATCCATTCCAGAAGGTGATACGGCATATGCCCATTTAAAATCCTTCGGCTTGTCAAGAGCTGCAGGAACAGTCGGCAATTCTTCCAAGTTTCCTTCACGGGCATTTCCAGGGCTCGGTACGATATTGCGAGATGTTTGAGAGCTACTGATAATCTAGAAATAGGTCCTTGGGTAGCGCCATATGGCTTTGAAGGGTCCTTGTCAATGCATATTAGGGATCTTATTGCAAAAAAGTCTAGGTAGCCTGGGATTCTACGACTTTTGAATTTTCGCTATTTCAATCGATGCGTTCAATTACCTCTTCGATCCATGCTATCAAGTACGGTTAATCTACCAGGCAGACAATCGATCTAGCCTCAGCCTTCGCTTTGTCATGATGCATGACAACGTCGGATTAGACATCGGCCCATCTACCCAGTTTAATTTTGTCACAAACACGCCGACACTGAACCACAAAGATCGATCTCCATACCCTTGGATTGTTCACACTCGCGGGGTGTGTACTTCGAAGAGAAACTAGAATAAAAAGCTTGAATTTCCATGGTGGTCAACCAATCACTGCCTCAACTTCAAGGTCATGGTCCCAGGCGGGCCTCATGAAGCTTGAGGATCAATCCCCAAAATCTTCCAATCGACGAGGGTGCTCCCCACTTTTTCTTCCGCCCATATCAACGTGGAGCCAACGGCGACTTTCGGTTTGCTCGAGCTTCTAGCCAACATCCTGCAGTGGCTTGATATTGAATTTGACAGAAAGAGGTAACTCTTCCGTTCTTAATCGCTGTCATCATGATGCTCCTTCTTCATAATTCGCATTTTACGCCGAGTAGCGGGTCAAGACGTTCCAAACGCATGTTTGATTCCGGAATTCCGGGCTTCTTCTTCTTTCTCCGAAGGCCCGGCATCGCACAAAAATACGTATATACAGGTCACGAAAGCCGTAGGCAGGGCACTGGAGGCTAAACAGATCCTGTAATACAAACACAGAAAAATGCTGTCTCCGGGGAAGAAGACTATTCGAAGCTTCTGCGTCAAGCCAGAATCAAAAAAAAAATAAAATAAAATAAAATAAAAATACGAACTGTCGTCGGCGTGGGATGCATAATTCGGGCCTGCGTTTTAGCTTTTTCAACATGTCAAAAAGGGCGAAACGAGGGAGGGTAATCCCGGGAACGAGCCAATCGCCTTCTCGCATACGCCCACGCGCAGCGACCGCACCTTAATCCAAGACATACGATCTCGCCCGCTCAGTCCGAGACGTCCGATTCATGCCTGCTATCACAGTCGCCTACGAGGGGTAAAGCAGTTGCCTAAACTGGATCGCAGTTCTACTTTCCTGGTTCAGTCAGCAAGCGAGCCACAGACCAATAATGCACCCTGCACGCATATAGCGAAATGCATATGGAATGCAATGGCCAAAAAGCGAATTGTAGGGTTCTCCCGCTCCCGGAGCTGCATGTGTGTTCCTGCTAATGACGTTGCGAAGGAAAAGGCAGGCGAGTAAGCTTGTCCTTCTTGTCAGGCTCGACAGCCTTCAATATGGCGATCCTCTCTGATTGTACTTGTCTCACTGGCTCTGCATAGTAAGGGCTAATGGCTACACCAAAGCCTGTCCACCACCCTGGCTGCTATGTGGTCCTCAAACCGAGGGAAGACTCAATGGACCTCACGTTCGGCCGGGTGGGAAATAGGGCAACTGAAAGGATATAAAATCATGGGTGCCCGCTGTTGTACCCATCTTCTTCTTTCCCCCCATAGATCATCAATCGCGACGGCGACGGTCTAGTCTCTCTTTTATCCATCACAAAAGTTTGAGGTTTAGGTTTTTTGTAGCTTCATAGTATTCTCATCATACGAGATGGTTGTGCTCTCTAAACCAATTGCCGCTATCGCGGTTTTAATCAGCGTCGTCTCTGCCCAGTCCTTCCGGCGTCTGGGGACCTGTGCGGATCTTGGATGCATTCTTCCTCCGGATCAGTAAGTCCACAATCTGGAGGTTCTCGCCTCCTCGCTCAATTGATAGGATAGATAGTTGAACTAACACCTGTGTAACCTGCAGGGCTGATTTCATAGCTGGTCAGCGATTCGATATCCGTCTTGAGGTTCACGCTCCAGTCAACGGTACCGAAGCTACTGGAAACCCAAACCCAGACGAGAAGTTCGAGTTCACAATTGAGAGAGTCGGTGGGCACCGTGGTGTCCTTTCCGGCTCTAAGTGGTTCAAGATTGCTGAGCCAAAGCTCGAGAAGTGGACATTCGGGTGGTACGAAGACTACTTTGCACGCGATGCGGGCACCCCATCCATCGTCAATGTCGCCTCAAAGGCCTACCGAAAGGTCTACCTTGATGAGGCAGGCGAATACAAGGCCACCCTCAAGTACGATGGCAAGGTCACCACCGCCACCTGGACTGTTCGTGACTTAGATGAAGTCAGGAAGACCAGGAATATCCTCTTCTTCATTGGAGACGGGATGACCACCAACATGATCACTGCCGCCCGTCTCATCGGACACAAGTCGAAGAACGGCAAGTACCTATCCAAAATGGCCATGGATAGCTTCCCAGTCCTCGGCCACGCCATGACCCACTCCGTCGATACGTTCATCACCGACTCCGCCAACTCTGCCACCGCCTTGTACACCGGCCACAAGACCACTGTCAATGCTCTCGGTGTCTATGTTGACTCTAGCCCGAACGTCTTCGATGATCCAAAAGTTGAGACCATTGTGGAGCTCTTCTACCGTCTCTACCGTGGACACATTGGTATCGTCAGCACTGCCGCCGTTGCCGATGCTACTCCCGCTGGCTTGACCGCCCACACTCGTGACCGTAACCAGTACCCATACTGTGTCGATTCCTTCCTACACGGAACTCCTAACTACACTTGGGTCGATTGGGACGGCCCTGATGTCCTCTTCGGTGGCGGTGCTGAGCAATTCTATCTCGGTGGCAGAACCTACCAGAACAAGGACTATTACAAGGAGTTTGCTAACGCGGGATACGGAGTCTACTTGAACAATACCTCCCTCCAGAGTGCCCCCAATACTGAACGTGCCCTCGGCATTTTCACTGTCTCCCACATGTCCAAGTGGCTCGACCGTAACGTCTGGAAGCAGAACCTCGTTTCTCAGGCCAATCATCCATCCGGAAACAAGGGTGATGCTACTGACCAGCCGGGTCTCAAGGAGATGACCCTCAAAGCTATTGATATTCTCCACACTCGCTCCAAGGCCGATAAGCGTCACTCCTCCCAGGGTTGGTTCTTGATGTCCGAGGCCGCCTCGATCGACAAGATGATGCATGTTCTCGATTACGATCGTGCTCTCGGTGACCTGCTCGAACTCGATGACACCATCAAAGCCTCAATTGAAAAACTTCGCTCCCTCGGCGAGCTCTCCAACACCCTCATCGTCGTCACCGCCGATCACGGTCACGGTTTCGATGTCATGGGCTCCGTTGACACCAAGTACATGGCAGCCCAGAGTGATCAGCGTAAGAAGCGTAACGCCGTTGGCGTCTACGAACAATCCGGCCTCTCCGAGTACATCAACACCGGCGACCTCACATACACCGAAGGCTCCCACTTCCCTACCAACTGGACCCCCCGTTATGCTCTCTTCGCCGGTATCGCCGCTTCCACCGATCGTCGGGAAAACTACAGAGCCCATGAAAATGGACCCCGTATCCCTACCTCCAGCACCCCCGGTCGCGCCAGCAACGACTACTACGCCAACGCCAACGACGGCCAGCCAGACGGTTACGTCGTCAATGGTACTCTTCCAACCGATCAGCCTAACGGTGTGCACTCTCTCACTGACGTTCCGGTCTTTGCTATGGGCCCCTGTCAAGAGCTGTTTGGCGGTGTCCAGAACAATATTGATATTTTCTTCAATATGGCCAACTGCCTGGGTCTCAGCAGAACGGCGCACGGAAGTGGGCAGGATCCTATTGGCAACTAAAGTGAACAAGTTTTTTTTTTTTTTTGGTCTTTGTTTTGCGATTCCTTCGGAAGGCTGGCAGTTGATACACCTGGTTTGGTTGATAACTCCAAAATCGGTTTGGTCCGTAATTTCATTATGAGAACATGTAATGTCTTGTAACCCAGTTAGCTTTCAAATAGAAAGCTTTTTAATTTGTAAATAATTAGATACACATAATCCACAATATCTTGATATGACACATCGATGATTTTATCCCACGTAATTCAAGAACGCAGCGACGACCACAATATGCAATATTTAGTTTTCGATAGTTCGGGGGGGATTGTTGGATATTGCGTGTTGTATACACCTCATGCCCTTGCTGTAATTGAACTATTACTTAGCCTGATATCACAGCACTCTAGATGTATAACCTTTCTCGAATAGAATAGATATGTCTATTGAGTAAGCATTATATACTTAAGTATGCGTGTAGAATGTATAGCGCATGCACATGATTGGCAGTGATATATTCCCGACTGTAGCACTCGAAAACCCATACATTTACTCGTTAATATTGCAATATGCTATAAGACAGAGCAATTATGTTCCGATAAACAGTTAGGTATATAGACCCCCCAGAAACTGGTATATAGTAGATAAATATATGTTAGAATATTTACCCTCAACGATTGGCAGGCATCAATGGGGTTCCTTTGCTGAAGACTGCCAATCTTTCTTTCTTTTTCTTCTCAGAAATATATCCAATATCCAATTAATCCTGCGATAAATTGAAATTGATCGATAAATCTGCCAGAGGATATTCTTATTTAATCTCGAAAAATCCACTCTCTAGAGGGTTTCTTCTTCTTTTGTTTGAACCACCGGTCGGCCACCCCAAAAAGAATGTTGTTATACATTCGACAGCGAAAAGTTTCTTCGACCTGTTATGGCCGAAGAGGTTCGGGGTGGCCGGACAGCGCTACCTGTAATCACTATACCACGGCGCGAAAGCAATGCCTGGTATGTGATTTCGGCCGGCCTCGGGTTTCTTTAGCCCGCCGGAGCGAAGATTAAACCAATTCCGTAAAGGGTGTGTCGATAACCAAGGTCAACTAGACTCCCTCAATGAGTACCAGGGGACGTGGGATACAGGCATGCATACCGATATTGATACTTTGATCAATTTTTTGAGATTTCAGCTCGTGCGTGTGCCTTTGAGATAAATGTAGAAAACATTTTCTTTCGTCCTTGTAGTTTATCTAAGATGGTCCTGTATTCTGCCTGTACGACCCCAAGTCCCTCTTGTCCTGCCTTTTCAGGCCGAAGCTCGACTAGCCGCCCCAAAACAACCTTGAAATAGCCTGGACAGCGAATTGCCTCTCGGCTTGTTATTTTTTAAACTGTTGTGTGTTATTTTTTTTTCTTTCTAGGGACGGCGGCAGGCTTGAAGTTGAGTATTTAAACATCCGGTGAGTCAGGCGAACATATTATATTCAGAGATCTTCAGGCTTTATTTGGAAATATGGTGATAGTCGTGCTGCACGACAATTTTGCTGATTCTTGTATATACCCGACGATCAAGATTGACTATAACACGCGTGCTGCTAGATATGGAGTCAGAGGGTAAAGATAGACCCAAGACGATGGAAGGCATGAGCGCCGTAGCCTGCGTTGCAAGTGTTGGAGATTTTTCCAGACCGTGGGTCTCGATTTTTGGTTACTTGTACATACATGGAGAGTTAGAGCAAAAATATCAAGAATTGAGGAGTACAAGCCGGTTTCTTAAAGCGGTTTTCAGCTATAGTCTTATATTTTATTTTTATATACAGTTTTTCATTTGCAGTAGCCAATATACCTTCATCACAATAAGGCCATCGGTGTGCATATGCGTATTTAGTTGTCGTTAAAACCTGCCTCCACCCGACGCCAGGGATCCCCCCTTCCAAAGAAATCGCAGACTCCGAGGTCAACAAGCCTCTTCACCAATGGCAGAACAAGATACTCGAAAGACGGTGTTAATCACCGGCGCCGGCATCGGTGGTATCGGCGGCTGTCTGGCCGAAGAATTTTACCACAAAGGTACGTAATGACCGAAGGCCCAATGGTTTCCGTCCACGCTTTCCTCAGGGTTTTTTTTGCGGTGGAAGGGAATCCAACAATTTCAACACATACCTTTTTGTTTGTGTAACATTATTATTTCGATGTTGAAACAAAAATGTCGAACGAACTATGGCTTCACTTTGAAATCTCGTTTCTTTTTTAACGTGAAAAACCCGGCTCCGCATGATAACTTTATACTGAAAAATGAGAAAATTTAGGCTACAGAGTCTTCGCCACAGCCCGCCGTCCAGAAACCCTCGATCCCCTTTCCAAACTCGGTATCGAGCTGCTCTCCCTCGACGTCACAAAACCTGACTCCATCGCCTCTTGCAAGCACCAAGTCGAAGAGCTCACAGGAGGCAAACTCGATATCCTCATCAATAATGCGTACGTATTACACCTGTTGTTCCGTATCCAAAAAAAGAATTCTCCACAATTTGAAACGACCCCCCTAACACGAAATATATAAATGTAAAAAACCATCAGAGGAAGAAACTACACAATGCCAGCCCTCGATCTCTCCCTCACCGAAGTCCGCGACATGTTCGAGACGAACGTCTTCGGCGTCATGGCGGTAACACAATCTTTCGCCCCGTTGATTATAAACTCTCGCGGTAAGATAGTGATGATTGGGAGTCTTGCCGCGGTGATGCCGTATACGTTCGGAGCGAGCTACGGAGCTAGCAAAGCCGCTATACACGCTTACTGTAATACCCTGAGGGTGGAGATGAAGGCTTTTGGGGTTGAGGTTATCAATATTGTTACCGGCGGGGTTAAGAGTCAGTTAGCTAGGGTGGAGAGGGAGTTGCCGGCTGGTGAGTTACTGCCTTCTTTTTGGTTTATCTTGAGGGCTCTGCGGTAGTACGTGGTAGCTGATATTAGAGGCGGTCAGATTCGTATTATCAGCCTATCAAAGATTTCTTCGCGAAGCGGGTGCAGTACTCCCAGAGTAAGTTTCATCTGTCCAGGTCTCCGTTGACAAGTCAGTGGCTAACAAGTAAATTCTTTTTTTTTTTTCAAACACTCGTAGAAAACTCCATCGCCCCAGAGCTATACGCTAAAAACGTCGTAGCTCAGTTGACAAAAAGGCATAGCCGTCCCTGGATCTGGGAGGGGTATTTTGCAGGCAGAGCATGGTTTTTGGATAGCTTTTTTCCCAGGTGGATATTTGTAAGTTCCCTTCATCTTCCTCTACGATTTCATTGGAATTATGCATAGCGAAGAAATGATATTGAAATAGAAGGAAATTTATTAATAATTCATGATGACATACAAATAGGATTCATTCATGATGACACAGTTCGGGATTTCGAAGTTGAAGAAGTTGTGGGAAGAGAAGACAAAGCAAGCATAAACTCCCCTTCCTGAGGGGACAGTACACTCACATACTAGTAACAAAGACATTGCTATGTAATAAAGGGATCTCATTCATTCATATAGTACTTCAACCTCGAAGGCATAGTTTGTAAGCCAAAAAGGTGGGGGACGGAGGAGGAATACGTCACGAAAACCTCTTAGGCCTCGGAGAAAGCTTCTTCTTAAAAGCACCTCTGATCCCATGGCCCGCAAACCCCCAGTTTCTCCTTGACCAGAATCCGTATTCGTTTTTGTTTCCGAATAGTTTGACGTAGTGGTTCGGCCCCAACGCCATCCTTGTTTGTTCTTCCTCAACTGGATCGTGATAGGAACGCGGCCGCTTCATTTTCTTAGGGCTAGGGGACTCGATTCCGCCTTCGCGCAGTATGCTGTCCATTCCAAGTGTAGACTCGCTAGTAGGATTGACCGGGCTCTGAAGGTAAGCTGCGATCAGGGGATCGCATATCCGCACGACCCGCTCAATGGCACCCAAGTAATGAGTTTCCAAGAAGTTCAGTACCCGCGCAGTAGCCATATCTGCAGGCGAAATCTCGACTCGCAGCCTCATTTTCTCGCTGAGGTGGAGAGTCTTCATCAAAGTCAAAATAATGGCTCGCCTACCCGGCCCAGGTTGAAGGAGCGGGGAGTGGCGGATGCATAGCCACATTAGCAACCGCTTTTCATAGAGGACATCGCCGACGTCGTTGTCCACGTCGCGTTCTTGAAAGATATGGGTTATATCTGTCGGTGGAGAGTCGAGATGGGCGAAAAGAATGTTGATGCAGAGGACTGTAAGGTTTACTTGTGTGTCGAATAAATCGGCGAGACGGGGTTGAGTGGCTATCAGAGTCAAAAAGCATTCAAAGGTGTCGTCCCATAGGAGGTCAAGGTAGGAGTTCAGGGGAGTTATTTTGGGATTGCGAGTGTTGGCTGTGCTTTTGAGTTTTAAGCTTGATATGTAGGAGCTTAGAACAAGTTTTGTGGTGATTAGGAGGCGGTGTTCCGGGGTTGGGAAAAGGGTGTGGTAGAGTTCGGACTGCTCGACTGAGTCGAGTAGATGGATTGTGGGAGAGTTGTCCCATGACCAGTATGGGCTTTTAGTACGCTCCTCTTCGACGGTGGTGAGGTGCATGCGGGTAGAAGGCGGAATGATGTTGGCGGAGTAGATATTTGAAGTCGTGAAGTGTTGGGTCCAGTCGGTTGTTGTGCCGATATAGTCTTCAGAGTACTCCTTCCACCAGAGATGGGTCGTGATCTCGTAGCGTTCGGTAAGAAGCTCGAGAGAGTAGTTCTGTGGCTTATCGAAGGGGTGATCAATTTGACAGTTAAAATTTTGCAGACACCAGTGGTGATAGTAGGCCGGATACAAGAGATGGGTGCGCCAGACGAGCTCGATGGCGATGGTCGGAAGGAGAGGTTTATCTAGGTATTTAGCTTTGAGCTTCATGAATCGCTCATATTTAAGGCCCGTTCCCTGAGGAAGAGGGTTATCGACACCGTCTTCCTTCTTCGGGACGGATTTGAGCCTGCTAAAGGTCTGGGACATTCGCTTTGCGTTTGTTGGCCCAGGGGAGATTTCCTTTGAGACGCCATATAAGTGCCTGACACTTGCGACGAAGTTGCGCAGGTTGGAAATTGAATGTGTAAAGTCAACTGTAGTAACCAAATTCACTGTTGATTTGTACCTGGCGACGAGATCCTGCCAGAATGTCCCAGACTCGGATATCATGACCTGATCGTGCAAGTTGGTCGATGGGAGGTCAGTATCAATGGCTCTCACCAGCCTCATCAGATCTTCCCAATCCTCCTCGTATCCGAGCTTATACTTCAGTAAGCCCAACAGTTTCTCCCAGTCCTGCTCGCCGATAGAGTGTCTGAGAACCCTGTCCGTAGCATGAAGACCATGGAATGGCCCGAGGGAGTATCGTCCCGGTGTATCTGGAAATTCCCGTGGTTTCTTGCCCTCGGGCTCCCGATAATATGATATTGCAGCGTGCAGAGACACCATATCATCTCGCAGATACATCCACCTCAGCGTTGACAACGTATTAGAACACCCACAGAACCTACAGATAACATGTTCCCCTTCCAGAAACGAGAACCAAGTCTCGCCTTTATCCTGAGTGAAGTAGATGTCTCGAGCACAAAGAGTGCATTCCATCCGCTCAGGGAGTTCGTCGAGAAGGCGAGTGTGGTCTTGGGTTACAGGACTTCCCTGGGGCCAATGTAGATAGTCTTGCTCGGAGCACTGGCCGTTGAGAGGCCCCAAGTCGTAGTTCTTGGGTTTGTTGGCCTTAATGTTTACTTCCTTCTCTTGCCCGTTGTGCAGGGCAAGAAGTTTGGTTAGGGGAAACGGGATAGCCGTTATCGGTGTCGGATTTTCATATCGAAGATGTGGCTGGCCGTGAATCCGGTTGACGTTTCTCGTGATATCGTCCACATAGCACAGAGGAGAGAGCATGTGGCAGTATTGCATAATAGCAATGTCTCTATCAAATCTTGTTATAACCGAAATACTTCATTTAAGGAATAAAGAAGGAGCCTACATGTACGGCAAAGGCATCACCCCGATCGCTCGTTTTACGTGAGCCGTGGTCGCCCCGTTTCGTAACAGATGATCGAGCTGATGCTGCTGCATCTGGATGTGGACGCTGTATTTTGCCTCGGTGAACTTGAGCACATGGGCAAGAAGCCGCCGCTCGCTACGCTCCGCAGCTGCGAGAATGAGTGGATTCTCATGGCTGGTGAAGTAGGCTCGCTCGTAAGTGAGTGGAGCTTTGTTTGCAACATTATCAAGTGCCTTTGAGAAGTGATTCAGAAGGAGGTCACAGTGCTCCTGTTGCTTGTTAGTCCGACCGTCTACAACAGTGATTCTGGTGATGAAGATGTGCTCACGAGAACGGCCTTAGTATCGAAGTGAGGTGCTTGACCAGGATGATACTTGAAGCCAGAGTCGCTGATGAAGGAGTAGTTGGCGAGTTCCTTCTGAACCTCGACACCATCCGGGTAGAGGAACCGAAGAAACATCTTTGCTTGATGATGACTCGAGTGGTCGATGATAATCCGGATGAGAAGTCAAAGCTAGAAGAAAGAAGAGGAGAGAAAGATATAAATGTGAGGATATCCAGAATCCAAATGCGGAGAGAAGGAATGTGCTTGGTGAAGGTCTGCACTCAAGCAAGACATGGCGAGTTGAAATCCGGACGAAGGAAAACGGCGAAGGGATGACGATATCGAAATACGCTGCAGCTGCATCTCCAAAACACGGCAGTGTGCTGTGCACTGCGAGAATATAGATCCTTTCAAGTATCAGATGAAAGTGGGTAAAGAAAATTAAAAGGCGGAGGAATATATATAATCAAGAGAGGTTTCATTACAACTCGCCAACAGGATTCCAGCTGTCGCAGCGCTCGATGTTTCCAAATCCGATATTGAGAAAAAGGAAACATCGTAATGCAAAGATCCTTGGATACAAGAAAAAAAGAAAGAGCTATCTTACATGAAGTAATGTATAAGTAAAGTATGAAAGCCGTGTCCCGGGTAAGGAAACGTTGAGTAAGCAGAAACCCTGAAAATAAAAATAAAATAACACCCATAAAAGAGCGAAAGGAAACTCGTTACAATTCTCAAACTCCATCCCATTATGTACCCGTCCTTCTCCATGATCAATGCATCGATAGTCCGGGAGAGGGCTGACTCGACTGGCTTGACAAACAAAAACAGTCAATTGACAGACTTTCTATCTCATCCTCTTCATCAGAGTCTTCATGCCGACTCTAAAGTGCGGCATGACGCTCTTCATGAATATCAACAGGGCGAACCAGAACGCGAATAATGTCTCTTTCCTCGTCAGGGTGTCCAGATGCTTGAGCATTGTTCCACAGACGAGCACTCTCATGGACTTTTTACCGCTCTCGCGCATGCCACGCTTCATGTGTCGGGCCAGGAAAGTTCGGGCGTACACACGCAGGGGTTTCATGATACGAGAAAAGAGCCACGGGACGATTATGGCGGTGAAGATGTATTTTCCGGCGGTACCCTAAACACCATCATCATATCACTGTTAACATTCAACCTCGAACACTAAAAATACGGGGATCTATTTGGGGAAAAGCGACAACATATTTAGTGAGGAATGTGGGCCCGTGTACTTACTACCATCTGATCGCTCCCCGCCCTACCCTTTCCCTTGTGGCTGCCACCAACGCCAAATTCTCGCAGAAGGCCTGAGATTTGATCCATTGCGATTGGCTTTTTTTTTTATATCTTACTTTTTTATTTTTTTTATGATAAGATATGATTCCCTCGAATGGTAGAATACTAGAGAAGCGGGCGGGCTCCGTATAAGATAGGAGGGTATTTGCGATCGGGAGGGAAAAAACGCGAGAAACTGGGGGCTAGCGTATTTGTATGCAAGCCGAGTGGACCCTTTTTTTCAACTTTGGTGGGTAGAGATCGCGATCGGTGTCTCGAGCGGGAGGATATCGATACCGCCGGGAAGGGCAGATATGATGAGATGCACTTAGGTATATATATATCGATGCGACCGATGTCCTGACGGTAGATGAAGCCGAAGAGGAAGCAGAAGACAGGAGGAGAGGAAGGGCCCCGACGGAGAGAAAGAGGAGGAGGAGGAGGGAGATGGTCAGATTACTGGAGCCTCGGCATGCGCTTGCTTTCTTTCTGCGGTGTGTCTGTCGCAGTCGCCGAAAATGGAAGAGGCTGGCGTGCGACAACACACTCGGCCAGTTGTACGTGCAGCCATGTTGGTAAATTTTACTCGACTCGATGACATTTCTACGTTTTACATTACTAGCTTCGACTTCACGGAGGAATTGATAGAATTGCTGTCGAGAGATGGATACAGTCACATAAGTATAGTTCAGGGTCTGAATTTGCCTGACTGTGGGGATGTCTTGTAAAGCATTACTTCCCAACTGCCCGGGTACAGCATGCCAGGCACCAGATATGTATGTAAGTTACTAACCAACAAACTCACCCGCAGGGCCGGATATCGGTGCAGTGACAGTCTCGGCACGTGCAGTGACAGCGCATTCCGGCCAGCCAATAATGCAACAAAGGCTGACCGTTATCCGTGTCGAATCCACCGTTGTATATTGATTAATGTTCCTCACCAATTGACCAGATTAGTACCATTCGATTTGACCGTTGACCGGAATTAGCCATATATCTTAGCTTGATATAACGCTGTCAAGCATTGTCCGGGAGCCGTTGGAAACCACTCGAAAATCTGACCTCATTCGCTGCCGCTGCCATCACCATGACGTCGATGCGGCCGAAATTGCGTTGATTTCATAAAATATATGTAATACATAGGTACTCACTTAAATAGCATTATCGTAGACGGCTACAACCTTGTTAGATAGCTACTTTAATTTAAACATAAAAATACCCAAGATCGGAGAAGTCAGTCGTGTCTCTTATGCTCCAAGGACTTCGAGCATCTCCAGTTCTCAACATCAATATAATTCGTGCTCAATTGACCGTTTCTCATAAAGTATTCGGTTCCATCCCTAAAACTCCTCCCCGCCAACTTCACACGTCGATCTACAGAACATTCAAGAGTCCAATCATCATGTCCGCCGACCAGCAAAAGGGTTTCGGTGGTGGGATTCCTGCCCATGAACAGAAGCTTCCAGGGTATTTAAATCTTGGTGATCCAAGTCCTAGGTCCTTCAAAGAGGATTACTAATAGTGGATATGTCATAGGAGCCAGAAGGATATGCCTAGTATGTCCATTGACTATATGAATGTGGCGGATCATGTAGATTGACGTTGGTGACTACTAGATCCCAAACCAGAAGTCAGCCGCCTCGAAGGGCCGGGTGGAAAGCTCTATGAATACTGGGTACGCGAAGCTTTGACGTATACATATTCATATCAATATCTTTATCTGGATTTCAAGTCATAGTATATGAATAGGTACTAACATCAATATAAAGGGTGTTGGGAAACTAGGCGGCAAGAAAGCCCTGATCACCGGTGGGGAGTAAGTGGTCAATTATCATTCACCATATAAAAAACCCATACCTAACAGTCTCCAATCATAGTTCCGGCATTGGCCGCTCAATTGCAGTCCTCATGGCCCGCGAAGGCGCCGACGTCAGTATCGTCTACCTTCCCGACGAAGAAA
Source organism: Arthrobotrys iridis (assembly GCA_036971165.1). NCBI lineage: Eukaryota > Fungi > Ascomycota > Orbiliomycetes > Orbiliales > Orbiliaceae > Arthrobotrys > Arthrobotrys iridis. The sequence goes on along the minus strand of JAJTTS010000002.1, from coordinate 3,390,201 downwards.
CCGACGCGCAAGATACCAAAGCCCTTGTCGAGAAGGAGAAGCGCAAGTGTCTTCTCATCCCATTCGATCTGACTAACTGGAAGAAATGCGATGCCGTTATCGATGCGCATGTCAAGGAGTATGGGAGAATCGATATTTTGGTCAACAATGCCTCGAAGCAGGAGATGGAAGACGATTTTGAGAAGATCAATCTTGGTGGGTAGCACTACTGTTTCTTTGAGAATCGAGATTGAAACGTCAAAATTTTCGAAGTCTGAGTGCTAATTTAGTGTAGACACCGTTGAGTCGACGTTCCAGGCCAACATATTGCAGATGTTCGCCATCACCAAGTATGCTCTGCCGCATATGCCAAAAGGATCCAGGTTAGTTTCTGTGAAGGCCAAAAATCCATGAAGAATCAATGTTAACATGTATACGTCAGCATCATCAACTCAACTTCTGTTGTTACATTCCGTGGTACTTCGTCGATGGTAAAGAGTATTTTGATAAGATAAAGACTCCGGTGTCGGGCGTTGGGCTGACCGGAACCATATCACAGATCGACTACGCATCAACAAAGGGTGCTATTGTCGGGTTCACGTAGGGTCTTCCAATCTCTTGAGAGTGAAATCGAATTCCTAACACCCAGCCGTGAACAGTCGCTCGCTGGCCAAAAACCTCGTCAAGAAAGGAATAGTAAGTAATGCTATATCCCTCCATAGTCAGTACCTTATCAACCCGCTGACCCGAATATTCCAGAGAGTGAATGCTGTGGCGTAAGATAGTCTCAAGTGTCGAACTTGAAAATGAGCTGATAAGCTGGCTGCTAACTATACCGGCCCTACAGTCCGGGCCCCGTCCATACGCCCCTCCAACCAGCCAGTCGACCGGCTGAGCAAATGGAGGGATTCGGCGAAGGCGCCCAGATTGGGCGTCCAGGCCAGCCGAGTGAGGTCGCTCCAAGGTAATACACCATTTCTCCCAAACGGGGTTACGAGACAGGTATATACTAATGTTCCGTGCCAGCTACGTCTTCCTCGCGAGTAATGAGGCCGAATTGTATCGTAAGTCGAAACCCAGTCTTTTTGTTTTTAGAAGGACAGGTAGGGGCGGAAAGGATGCTAACTGAAAGATTCACGAAAAACAGACGGCCAGATTCTTCACCCATACGCTCTCGGTAAGCTCAGTGTACCCTTCGCCACTCAATCACTAGTTGGACTCCAGTTCTAACCACAATCTTCCAGGCGACTAACATCCGTCTCGGTTACTCTCTCTTTCCTATGATCTTGCATAAGGCCGGAAAGACACTCCGGTCACACAGAAAAAAGGAAAAAAGCCTAGTCCCTTTTAGCAGTCGATTGCTCTATCAGCGGCTGCAAAGAACAAGAAGAGAAAGAAAAAAAAAAACCAACAAAATGGATAAAAAAGTATTACTCAGTCTGGTCACGAATCGTGCTCACACAGTTCAATCACGAACACCCTCCGCAATGAATCGGTCAAAGCGCTGCAGGTTACGTGCATGTACATTACATACATGTACTATCCAAACTACAAGCCAGTGTAGCCAGTACCAGTGTAAAAAACTGTTTCTAATATTTATTGTACTGCCGGGGAGCGGAATTTGCCGTTTCTCGGCGCTGAAATATCAATATCGAGCTTCTATTCTAATCAAAGAAATAATAGTCGCATACGTACTCCCCTCCTCAAATCTAATCCACAGCGATAACGAACCGCACCCGTCTCCACCATCCTGAAACACCCACCAACAATGACGCCAAATGCCAATGTATGTATGTACCTGGTTCCCCATATATCATTCGGTATATACGAAGTATGAAGGACAGAGAATAGACTACAAGAGAAAAAAAAAAAAAGCTTAAATCTCTAGTGGCTGGAGAGCGAAAAAAAAGGCACAGGTCAATAAGAAAAAAATCTGAAGAGGATCAGATTAGAGCCAGCGAGGCTTGCGTAACACAGGCATGGGTGAGTAAATTAAGACACAAGGTCTTCCCGTTTAAACTCATTTCATTTTTCGTTCGACGACTACGAAAGACGGGGATAATCGGACGCAGGGTAAGGGAAATCTAGGCAATTTTTTTTTTTTGCTTTCATCCAATCGAGCTTCTAGGTTCCCGCGGTCCTAAGAGATTGAACAGCCAATGGACACAGGTTAAAGACCCGCAAACCAGGTTATCACCTTAACAGAGGTGATAATATACTATTTTTCTTTCTCTCTAAGAAAAAAAAGAAGGAGGGAAAAAAATATATATATGCTAAAGGCTGGCCGGGTGGCTGAACCGAAGATTAAGGTACAGAGATGGATCACGAGTTTGGTTTGGTGGAGCTGTGGTGGGCTAGCTACAAGGGATGGGTGGTTTTAACCGGCATTCAAAGCTTTGCCGTAGAATCTCTTCCTAATAATTGTGATCTGCGGGCATCAAATATTCTAGAACTCGGCATGTAAGACGTTAATGAGGGGAGATCGATCTCGCACCGCCCAGAGTCTTGATATCCATTGGCAATGCACTGAGATCCATGGATTCAAGACAATAGTGGCGCCAGAGATCGAGCTGTGTCCCTGCACATATCCACAGACCGTTGAAGTAGTCGTGATCAGTAGGAATAAGTTATGAAATACGCGTTTTATAATTCTATACATCGTTTATACATTAAACCCACCGGTCTGAGGAATAAAGACCATTGTCGTGATAAATCCGGAACGAAAACAAAAACAGAATGGAAAGCAAGGAAAGGAAAAGAAAAGATAAGTATATATATAAGAACCCCCCGCTGAGCATTTTCTTCCCCACCAAGGTTGGAAATCAGACGAACTCCGGATAAAACGAACCAGGTAGATGGGATTTCTTTCGCACGTCCTTCATCCGTTCCTTTCACCTCCTTGCAGCTGACTAACTCAACCGACACCTAGTCCATCCACCCAGCATTATCCTGCGAATAACCATGGAAATAACCCCCCCAAAAAGGATGTAGTATGTTTTAACGCCATAATCGTAGGAATGATACAAAAAGACAATGTACTAAAACGAATAAAGAGATGTAGTCGGGAAAAAGGGTTTATCAGGACGAGCCGCATGTGCTCGGAAAAAAGCTACCAGGATGTGAGAATCAATTTCTCGGGCGATAGGTATGAAAGAGGGAGTATGATGCGATTGTGCTTTGCGGACGGGCGGTTGGATATTTTTCTGCCGGCTTTGCTTCTTATTCCCGGTTATGGTTTGAGACAGAAGGGGAAAAAAATGCACGTCAGCGGCAGTGTAGTGGGACAAAAGCCACCGCTAAGCCTTTTGCTCTAAGAAGAAATATGTCGTATACGAGGGATTGTTCATATGCCGAAGGGTATCGGGATGAATGACCTCTCGGTGAGCTCTTCGCGCTTCTCGTTGGGATGTTCATTTTTGTAGCGGGTGATTTCTTCCGGTGTGCACCTTTCACGTTCGAGGCGCATCTTCATGATCATTTTGATTTCAGGGCTGTTATGATGAATGTTAGTAGATGAACCCGAAATAACACCGTAGAGAAGGCTTCGAACATACCAGTACTCATAAATTCTCTTCCTGTTATCCTCGCTATCCCATACACCCTCGGGTAATCTGTCACCGCCCCAGCCGAGATGGAATCCCATTGGTGAATTGTGCCATACGTTTTCGACGCTGAATGCGGATTCTTGTTGCGGCGTGGCCATGTTGGCGCCTGGGAGGAGACCGATACGGTTAATGAGCCAGAGGTCTTCGGGATCGGTTTGGGGGATCCGCTGCTGAAATTCGAGGACTTGTTTGATCTTTGAGATTCTACGAAGGGAGAGGCCGCCGTTTCCGCCGAATTGGTCGTTAAGGTTCCTAGTTACCGTGTTTAATTATTACTTCAGATGTAAAGAAGTTTAGTGATGTAGCTTACCATGGAGCTCCGACCCAGTCGTACTGAAGCCAGTCGTTCAATGACAGCTCGCTGTTGGCGCAAAGAATGCTATCGGTTTGAAATACGAGCAAGTGCTCGACGCCGCGGTTGCCACCGAGGACTTCGTCGTAGAACCAAAGGTTTGTAAACGTCTGCGATGTCTGCTCTTGGCCTGCGACAGAAACGTTCTCGGGAATAAGCATCAGGTCGAGCTTTCCGTTCCTTTCATGCATTTGGACAGGCAAGGAGGAGTTCAAGTGGGAGATCGTTTCGTTGGTCCCCATGAAGAGGAACCTCCAATCTGGCGGCACAATAGTAATCATATGGAGCAGTAGAGGGGCGAGATGACCCATCGGCCGGGTTTCGATGAGGAGAGCGAGCTTCGTTTCATTGTATGGTGAGGGAGGAGGACGGTTTGGATGGTAGTTTACTGAGACTTTGGGGAGGGCCGATTTGACAGTTTCGTGAGAAGGCCCGAATAACCACATGAACCATCTACATGTTACATTTCAGCTTCATGTTACACCCGCATGAGGGAGTGATAGACTTACACTAAGAACAAACTAGCTGGTAATAGAAAGACGAATTTTCTATTTCGAGGGTTGACAGAGTAGTAGTGTGTCGCTGCATATGTGTATGCATGGTCGAAGTCGAGAGTGACCTTCATTTTGACAAGCTTGGAGTAACCGCCGCCCAAAAAGATCCAAAATACGTATAGGAAGAAAGAAAGGAAGAAGTATGCTCCTCCCCTCTTCTTTACCTCGAGGACGTTCGAACTGGCTTTTAATATTAAATCGTGCTATAGGTATATTCGCTCTCAGACCGTTAAAGCAAGGGGCCGTTGCGTCTTCCTGTCAAAAATGCGTTGCGGTCGTTTTCGTTTGATCTCGTCCTGCAACGATCAATTCCAGGGAACACCTTTCTTCCAGACTATGCTTAATTGTCACAAGGATTCCCTCAAAAGAGAAGACAATCTGAAGCAGACCCTAGAAACATCGGCTGGTCACCTGCAGGTCCGAATATGCAATATCCCTCGGCGGCCCTTGGAATGTCGGACGATATGCTCCGGATTATTTTGGTGACGGAGGCTGTAGATGAGGTTTGGACTGCTGCAGCAGTAGCAGGGTCGAGATAAGCGGATAATGTTCCAGCCTGGTACTCCCGTCCAATGGCAGTCTTTTCGGGTAGGAGGGAAAGGTGGGAAGGCTGGCGTGGGTATCCCGTAGATACAAAATCGGCAAGTTTCGGTGAACCTGGTTTTCTTAGCAAAAGCGAGAGTAATATACCGGCTTAAAGAGCTAAAGAGCGGGTTTTTTGGGGGATAAGGCCGGCCGGGACTCGAAATATCCTGAACCAAAAGACAGGGACTCCACGAGACTGGCGCTAGCTCGAGAAGGTAATGGCAGGAAATAAGCTTTCGGGTCCGCAGTTACGCAGTAACTCAAGGTTTCAACGTCTTCTAATTCTTGATTTTACGTGGCTTCGGTGAGGCGATGTCCTTTGAATTAGGACACTTCGATGTTGGCAATCGACACTACCCTTTTT
>JAJTTS010000002.1:3314457-3384742 GCA_036971165.1 Arthrobotrys iridis | reverse complement strand
TTTCTATATCGTTCGAGTTACCGCTGTTCCCCCCTGAGTATTGACGTCGAATGTTATATGTTGGTTGTGTGTCGTCGGCTGAGGTTTCCAAGTTAGGAGCTGAGAGGTCGGTTAGGAAGAGGCTGACAAGTCCGGCGCACCAAATTTCGTAGATCTTGTTACCAAACTCGAGACAGCATGAGAGAAGGATTTCACGAAAAAGCTAGGGATTGAGTCGAAGCTCGGAGTTTTCGAGGGAGGATAAATATACGAGAAATGCAATTGGGAAAAGGGGGTGGGAAGAAGAACGAAAAGCAAGAAGTGAGAAGACGGCACGGGTTTTAAAATTAGTCCTCGAAGTAATGGAGGTTGTTTCTCGGAGACCTAAATATTATAACCCCACGATGTACATATTCAACCAGCCTCATACAGGTGGCATTCAATCGGACTGATGCAAAGCAGTGAGAAAGGGATGTTTGCCTTTGAACTCAATTCCTCGAACCTGCATTTCAGCTCCTCAACTTCCCTTCAGCTCACGCGAGGGCCCAGAATGCAGCTTGCAGCTAGGTACTAAGCTCCGCGCCGGAATGGCTCACTAATCCCACACCAGCAGCCAAGATATCCCGGTGCTGCAGGTGGCGCCACGACCGACGACGACAGCAATATTATTGTCGAAGGTGGATCCACAGCCGCCTTCTGAAAGCAGCAAGAAACCTTGCTACTCTCAAACCTTCCGTCGATTTGATCTGAGTTTCATTCCTGCCCGGTTAGCGTTGACACAGTTGCAATGGCGTTTCGCAGGCGGTCCAGATTTGGATCCACGGCCGAGCCGTCGCAAACAGCCATGCCATAGCCAACGTTGTACGGCATCGGCAATCACGTACCTCGCCACGCGTATGGGACACAAGATATCGGATCTTGTTTCATGGCGCTGCATGAATTTAATAGATTGCGAACTTGCTGAGCCGTAATTAAATAAGATATCATATAGGTCGGTCGGTTAATCAAAGAGCATTTTGAGGGCGCAAGGATATCTGGCACCTTGAGAGAAAAGTGACTGGCCTCCGAACAAGCGGTAGAGGAAACAAGCACTAATCAAAGGTTGGAGTTCGAAGACGATGCACTCTAAACCCACGAGTATCTCTCGACCACATGCGCATAGGTGTTCCTAAGGCCCTCGCGCCATATACATACGATCCAACGGCTGCGGCTGCGGCTGCCCCGACCCCAATGCAAAGCCGCAGCTTGTGCGGCATTGATTCCCATCGATCTACGGGGGTTTCCCTTTCAACACAAACCGCGATCCGAAATACCATACTAACAGCAACAGACGGTCAACCTGTAGTCTCGTAGTTACGAGACTAGTCAACTGGGTGCTGCAGATTACAATTATTGCACGGTGCTATAGCCTTGACCCCTTTCAGTAGGAACCTTGGAGTGGCCTCATGGCCCAGCGATAGAAGTACTTAACTTTTACTGATGGGGTTTGGGTATCGCCAGAATCAGTGTCTATCTCTTCATGCCTTTCGATATCCCAGATAGATATACTAACCGCGATTAGGATACAATCAACACCATCGACTTTACCAAAGGTCTCAGTCGACGCACGGAATACTCCCTCGTATGGCTTATATAGTGTTATAGTCAAAATATTACACTCTCAGCTAGGCAGCTTTGCAAGAAAGGCTTGACCTTTTGCGTGGTGACCGGTGATAGGAGAAACTTGAAGATAAAAACGACTAACTAGAAAAAAGGGCCTTATCGCGAAGCTTCCCATAAACACGGCCTGGGAAAATAGCAGAACGCCGTATACGGGGCAATACACGAATTCTTAGAACAAAATCTACTTGAAAGTTACACCAAGTTCAAACGGGACTGTATGAATATCTCATACCAGTAACTCCCAGAGATCTTCAGCTTTATCTTTATACCACCTTTGTATAGTTATACCTAGGAAACTGAGTTCTCGCCATTGGAACACTAACATGGAGGCTCCTGAGACCTATTTTTATCAAGGATAGCGAGGAGCAACACACATAGTATCAAAAAATCCAACATCCCTTTCGCCAGTGAATTTCATCCATTGATATACTGATTCCAGATTTACCTAAGTGACAAGTGGTGATATCATGGCCATGGCTAGACTCATGCACAATAGACTCTTCAATAAACAGGGCGTTCAAAGCACTTCCAGTTACATACATACTCAAATTAATCATTGCATAAAAACAGCATCAATTATATATCGCGTTGATATCGTCCGGGGCTGCCATTGGGAGAGGGTTATCGTAATCATGAAAGGTTCCGACTACAACCTCTTGCATATGAGCTGCTGCCATTCCTTGAACAGTCCCCGTAGGAAGGTTAGGTCCTCGCTCTGGGTCGCCAGTTTCGAAACCTATATTGTTCATATTGTAGGAATCGGCTGCACCAGAGTTTGTCTTCCTGGGTCGACTAAACCGCACGAATAAGCGGGCGAAGAATCTCCAAGAGTGGCAGAGTGCACCCTTCAGGGGACGTGAATTCGAGAACCATGAGGTACTAGCTCGCAACCAGTCCCAATAACTAATAACACAGATCAAAGATACTAGAACGAGGGAAACCACGAAGCCGAAGAAATTGACGTTAGTATAGTCGGGTTCCCTTAGCAGTACGCGATGGCACCATAGCCATCGGTCTGCTTCTTCCTGATTCCGGATTCTATCGTCACCCGAGTATCCCGGAGGCGGCCAATACATCCAGCGTCTCTCTTTGCTATCGATAGCAACCATTTGGATGCGATACAACATCTGCCACCAGTTTTCAATATACACCGGCAAAATTTGATTAGTCCAGTTTAAATTCCCTTCTGTAGGGAATGAATCGAAGTAATGAAGGGAATTGATATATAAAGACAGCTCTAGAGTTATATCCTTAAATGTGAACGGTGGCTCCCAGCCCTCATCCAGCAGATTTCCCGATGGAGCTGGGGTTTCAAGCTCCTGTAACCAGTCTGGCAATCCGCTCCATGCCGTACACTGCGATTTGCCCGGAGTATTTTGACAAAATTGAAATTTTTCCATACAACCGATCGCCGTCGCTTCAAAGTCCGGGTGTAACCTCACGTCACCGTCGTAAACAGATACGTTCCCCAGAAGTACCGGGTCTCGGAAACCTGAATGGAATGAGGACGTTTGTGGGCCGGCATGATATACAATAGCGAAAAATTTGGAATCTTTTGCCGTTATGAAAGGATGCAACGGTACTCTGGCCACTTCATCCGGTATCGGATCCCTCATCCCGTACATTCCATCGATGGGAAATACCCTTACTTCTTCAGTACGCAAAGATGTATTTCCAAGTGCGACTAGGGTACCAGAGCTTACATTAGTCCACTTATTAGGGCCGTTGAGCGTTTCGAGCTGGAGACCGAACATAAAATCCCACCAGGTGAATTCGAAATCATCGCCATAGGCGTTCACGTTTGAACTATTTACTAGCGTAATATTCTGTCCAAAGTCCCAAAATGACAGAGTAGAACCACCTCCCGAAATAGGGTAGATGAAATCTTCAAGCCGCAAAGGTGAACATGCGAGCTCGTAATTGATTTTCAGTTTAGACCTTGAGTTGAGACCTAGCTGTCGTAGCGTTATATTGTGATGCTTTATCGTTAGAACTCGAGGCTTGGGGTGAGGATCAGGATCCGGGTACAAGTGGCCAGCAGGAGCGCCCATAAAACAAATATCTCTTGGAAAAGGACAATCTTCGTTTCTAATGGTAATGTTCAAACCTTCAATGGCGAAGCTAGAACACACGGGCTTGTCGAGAATAGAATTTTCTTCTGTGTCCCAGCAAAGTTGATATAAACCAGAACTGTGTAACTTTGCAAGCTCTGAATAATCAGAATTATAGAATCGCCTCTTATCACAGAATGAGGTCCAGACGGATCTCACGAGCGGCACTTCAATACCATTCGTTAAGAACAAGGGTAATAAAATTCCAGTCGATAAAAACCCCAAGCCATTGACTAGGGCCAGGAAGCCAAATAGCCACGGAATAGTGCCGCCGTCAATGGTTTCTTCAAAATCAAGCTCTGATAGGGTTGTCTTACTCTATGAACACCAACAGAGATTAGTTAGTGAACCTTGAATTTCAAGATGCATTTGTACAGAAGGAGCACATTGTCAAGTATATAAGAATACGATATTGATACATCGCACCGAGATTATAAGCTTACACCGAAGGCCTTGAGAGCAGAAAGCTGAAGTCTTCTCAAATACTGGGGGGCTAGCATCTGAAAATGTATGATAGAGTCTCGGAGAGCCTGCGTCTGAGAGAGTTTTAGGAGCGGATTGGCCCTATCCTTGAAGCCCACAGGTGACTTCCACAGTGCCCCGTAGTAACGCAAAATTGACCATGCTCTTTGTTGCACAAAAGCTAGGGTAATAACGTAAAGACCTAGAAGCCAAAATGCGTCACTGTCTTCCAACGTCCACACCCATCTTTTATGGAAGGGCTCACCATAGAGCTCCCAAACACCGGTTTTAACGTAACTACGAGGCATGGGCTTTCAACCTATACGCTTTAAATTTATAGTAGTATGATTGTAGCATTCGTCGGGTAACAGGGATGTGAGAATGTGGTATAATGACGATAGTGATTGAGCTGAGCTTCCCAATATCACGGCTGGTTATATAGAATATAGATCGCAGCCTTGCAACGGCTTGAGGCTTGAGGCCCGCAAAGAGGCTTGAAGATTTCGTTCAATGATTCCGTAAATATAAAACAAGCCACCACCAAGTCAGCCATGGACTGTGGTGGGGGTCTGCCAAGGCCGGCTTGAGCTTTCGCAGCCTTCCAGCCTTCCAGAATGCATCACGCGATGTATGGATATTAAAAGTTAAGCGTGGAAACCTAATCTGCTATCAGAATTTTAATTCTGGAAAATGGTAGTATACAAATCCATCATTGTAGAAAACCGATTTGTATGTTCTAACTTTTATTCAAGATGCGAATCAGATATCTCGACGATAAGGTTTATATGACCGACGCTTGCTACATTGTCATGCTACCGCTGTCGAGCTTCCCCAATCTCCGTTCTCTCCGCATCATCCAAGCGATCTAATGCATCGGCTACCTGAGCATCCCAGTCTGAGAAATAAACCAATGCCCACTCACAGAATCCAATTCCATAGAGTGCCAAACACTGCCAAGTAAGCCGTTATTGTGAGCATATATATTATTGTCATATAGTAGTAGTCTGATGAGATTTACAAGATCGTGGAAAGCTTCTTACCTGTCCGATCCAAAGCCCCACTAGTCCCCAACCATCATACGCAAGCCAGATACCTACTGGCAATGCAACTGTTTTATGCAATCCCTTCAGTTATACAGCGCCACTACTTACGATTGAAGCTTACTCACCAAAGTAATAGGCTACAATATTCACACCAGCTCCGATATGCTGTCTTCCCATACCCCTCAGACTGCCGCCACAGCTCCCATTTAACCCGTCTGCTATCTGAAATAGAGCGACCCACGGCATGACCTCAGACGTCAGCTTGACTACCTCTTCATCATCGTTGAAAAGCCTGGCGTAGAAGTTTTTGACCGTGAGAAGCATAATCAATACGGCAGCTCCTAGACACATAGACAGGCAGGCGGCTACATTTGCCGCCCTACTAGCCCCTCGTGCATCGCCGGCCCCCAAAAGGTTTCCCACTCTCACAGAGGCGGCAACTCCAATGCCGAATGGGATGGTGTTCAGAACACCATCTGTCGTCATGATTACCGCCTGTGCCGCCATTGGGATTTGTCCCAACCTTCCGGCTATTATCGCCACAATCTCGAAAGCCCAGTATTCGGTGCCTACCATAATGGTACCCAGAATCGCAAGGCGGAGGAAAGTACCCATGTTGTTGAAGCATGCCATCGTCCAGCCGCCCCAGCTTTCGTGACCTGCTATATATTTAGCGTAAAGGCAGAGCAGAAAGAAACTCAGCCAGTAGGTTATTGACGTAGCCATGGCAGCCCCATTAACGCCAAACCCGAAGGTATAGATGAAAAGGTAATTGAGAAGAATATTTATTGGAACCGTAATCATCACAACGTAGGTTCCTGCCGTCATTATACCTGGATTCAAAGTTAGCTCTCTAGTACATTGCATAAGTGGTCAGCTGGAACTGGGAGTGGCTCCTACCTTGGGCTTGAAGATATTTCTTCACGGATTCGAAATAGACGTATCCTAGACCTCCCGGTATCAACCACCTCAAAAACACCGGGCCATCTCGTACAATATAATCTTCCTGTCCAAGTAGTTCAAAGAAAGGGCCTGTGAACCACCATGTCACCGCCAATGGCACATATAAAGCTCCCAGGACGATGAATGCTCTTTGAAGTAGGATTCCAAGATCAGTCTTATTCTTAGAGCCGGTGAAAGAGGACGATGCTAGAGTATCAAGCGCAGTCGTTCCACCGAGAGCTACCATGATTGCCGTACACGAGGCAAACATGTAGCAAAATGCGGAAGTCGAGAGCGAGGCCGGTGATATTCGACCGACTATAAGCACCGATGTTGCCTGAATGGAAGCCTGTAGCGTGTAGGCTAGGATTACAGGAAGTGCCTTCTTAAGCAGAATTAAGAGCTCCCCTAGGATTGGTAATCTAGACTCCTTAAGGTATATCGGAGGTTGAATGCTAGTACTAGTGAGGAGAGGGCTTGGAGGGCCGGCAGGGGTTCTCGCGAAGACGCCGGTGTCAGGAAATAAAGGAACTCTTTCATCACCATAATGCAGATTCGGGGGATCTATCGAAGAGTTGCTTTGTGAGAGGAGGGGTGTCTGTTCGGTGATTTGTTCTAGTGATTTGGGGCTTTTATTAAGCAACGGAGTCGTAAGAAAGGCATTGTCGCCATTGCTCGATTCGGGCATTGTGTGGTTGTCGATGCTATTCCGCGTTTCGAAACCTTCGTCGTCTGAACCTGAGGAACTGCTACTGGCGTACGAAATGATCCCAAGTCCTGGAGGGTTTCCGCCATTTTGCTTAGAAAACCAACCCCTCATTTTGTCCTCCGTCATAAAGCCCTAAAAAGCTCTATCGATGTCCAAAAATCGGTTGGCTGGGTTGCATTGGTATATGTGTGTAGCCTTTTATGCACCTTCTCACCCAATCCGTCGTGAGGGCGTATACTAGCGTGTGGTCAGGTTCGAATCGATATTATCGCGACGGTAAATGACTGGACGTTTCCGTTCTCAAGGAAGGAAAGTTTTTACTCAGATGTGAAGGCTGAGTGGTATACTATATACCGGGGAATGGACGTCGCGTCGGACACGAGTGCCCCTCTGTTGGACATGTCATCGCGCTGCGGCGGATGCATTGTATCGAATCACTGCAGGAGATCTGGAGGTTTCTGCAGTGCACGAACCCAGGGAAGCAAGTGTCTTTGGGCGATTGGTAGGAAACATCAACACGCAAGCTAGTGCGGGTCCGGGAAGGCTAAGACTCGTCACGCAGTCGCCTATCTCTATTGGGGATTCCGCATATGCAGCCAATTCTTTGAGGTATCCTTTCGGCTGTCATGTTGAGCGAGGAGATATCAAAGTCCTTCCGGATCCCATTGACCTCAACTCATGACATGCTTGGTTACGAATCGCGACTTCGATCGTACAGGTCTTGGCCTTGTTTGACAGAATGCCTCCTTTTGTAGCATTTGCCGGAACCCAAATCAATAACCCAGGGAAAATATTTAAGAGTCGGCTCGAATACCCATGGTTTATTGGCATACGCAACAATAATACCGATATCGCTTCCGCAACGAATTTACGATTCACGCTAAGTTAAGATGTAATGACGCCCTTGTGTGACTGAGGTACGTACCGAAATCCAACTCCGCGCCGATGTTCGCGATCGGGCTGGAACATGTCGCGGGTAGCGTAACGAGCCGGATGCCACTTTAAAAGCTTTGGAGCTAATATTATAATTCCTTAGTCGACAATAATATTTCTTCACACCATACCACCATTTCATACCCTTATGGGTGACATTCAGCCAATAGAGCCTCAAAAACTACAAGAGACAACTCGACAGTGTTCTGGTATATACGAAGTATATATCGATGCTATTACTCCGAGCAGGCGATATGGAGAACCATGCAACCCACATCACATGCACACGGGATGGCTTTTGTAATTAGCTGCGTGCTTCGGAGAAACATGACTCAAGATTTACCAACTAGAATATTTTAATCAGGGGCGCTTAACTAATCGTAATTAAGGTGAACCAATTAGTGGAGGAAATACGAATTTATTCAGAATCGAACTGAATTGAACTATAATATTAAGATCAGACCGTCAGTGCGACGCTATAGCGTTATGTATTTGATTTGCATGTGTAGGCAGCAACATAATATTGCCGCATATTCTCTGGTCCTTGGCTATACGGTGCCTTTAAAAGGTAATTCCAACTGAGCTCGTTCATGTCGTCGCAAGCAGTATCTTTCCACGACGTCCGAGCGAAGGGTCCAAACCCAGCATGGGGCAGTTGCAAGCCACATGGCATCAGTCCAAGGTGCACAGGGCACGCCACTATCATCCCTTGGATACGACCCTTTGGCATAAGATTAGGTTGGGGACTTTATCGTATCAAGGCCGAAAGTCGATCGACTCCCAAGGAGGGCAAGAATTGAACTATAAACTCTCTGTTTCAAACACGACATATGTCGAAGTCTCTGGAACGGAAGCTGTTGGATGAGCATATTCTAAACTTAGACCTTTTAAAGCGGAGTATATCGGGTAACGACACACTCATCTTACAGTGGCTAGGACAGCCTCTTCATATTTAGAGTTTCGTCGAGGCCGATTAGTTACATCGCGGCGCAATTTGCTAATCGACATTTTCGTCCCATTCTGGCGCTTAATTTCCCATCTATTGACTGCCCAATATCGGTTTTGTGGGATAAACGAAATATTGGCAAACATTTTGCTGCAAGGTACCAGATAATGGACAGGTTACAATGACCATGGCCAGCTGCGAAAATGCCGGATATTCCTTGTCGTTGATCGAGACCCACATGGAACCACATCTGCTCCGTTGGGACGGCTTATTCGGAAACGACCCAAAACAGTGTGCCCGATGATATTTGTGCCCCAGAGCTAAATTCTGACAGGGAATTTCTTCGTATCGCAGCTTGGAGCCCTGGATACACACCTATGCATCGAGGCTATCGAGCCACATTTTCGATATTCGAAAAAAGATGAATGTGGTGGACTGGTTTCGTCCTATCATCAGCGGCAGCTTGGAGGTCTGTGGTTAGTAATCTTATTCCCGATCTCACAAGCCATGCACGCAGGTTATTTGACTGTACCCCAGCAAGATCGGTGTCGTTGTTCCGGGTCCACATGGGAGGGAAGCTGGGGGGTTAATCCGAAGTATGGCACCAAGAGCTTCTGACCGTTATAATCTAGCGACAAAGCATGGAACGTCTCCAATCAACCGGGAAAGTTCCTAAAAGGAATAGGCAACTCGGGCTCCTTTGTTTCTAAGAGATAGTAGTAGAACGATCGAACACGCAAGTCAGATAATGATTCGGAACTCCTACTCTCCGTGCATGATTACATGAGCATGCACTCAATATTAAAACTGAATTATGTGAGCAATCAGGTTTCGCAAAATAGAAATAGTCGTTTGGTAGGGCATATGCATCGCAATTGCGGAGCGCTCTCAAATAACTGCCAGGCCATCGCCAGATAGGTAATCATGTCCGGAATGAACAAGTAATGATTCGCGCTCCCTGCACCGATGCTCTTGTTTCGAGGATGTGACGGTGGAAAAAATTTTTCCATAGACGGCCTGGGCTTTGCGGGTCACATGCAGCACCGGACGGGTACATCCCACGCAGTTTGCCATTGCATCGAAGGCAACGGATGGGGGTTCCTATAGCATGTAGTGCAAATCACCGGGTTAATTGCTGGCTGCAGAACCGGTTCTGTTCAGCATGTATAATATATAGAATATAATCGTCTAGCTTCAAACTTGGGCTATTTCCTCGAGTCGAGAAGGAGTCGATGTGGATTATCGCCTGGTTTGCCGGGTACAGGTACTCGAGAGAGGCCATGCCCCCCATATGTCGAGCCCAATTTCCCTCGGTTAAAATGAAAAGAGCCTGCCAGGGCCAACTGAGAAAAACCTAACGACGAAACACACAACCATGTCCACACTTGAAACGGACTTAGGTACCAGTACAGCAACTATGTATCGAGATGCTCGGTGGGGCTTTTGGTTCCTGCGCTTTGACAGATTCATGGCTTGTGTGGGCTGCATCAGCAGAAAAGGCCAAACGGACTGGCTGCGCTACAAGCGCCAAAAGCAGAGCATGGAAAAAGCAACACGTGCACGGCTTATAATTTGGCTTCTGGAAGTCGAGGAAGGTTCTTTAAGTGCTGCGAGGATAGGCCCTTAACGGGACCCGCCCACCTACATCGGTTCTAATAATATTGTGTTCAAGGTATCAGTCCGAAGCTTGCCTTTGCGGAACAGAGCTGCGAACAAACCCCCAAAATGCAATGCGACCACAAATTATGAGGGCCGAGTAGCTCAGTCAGCAAGGATACTTGTAAAGCGGAAAGGACATGAGACGAACAGTGCCCGTCTTAATAAAGGTAGGACGAAGTCATCTGTCCATAATCCGCCCTTGACAAATGCGCCTAGTTCGAATCTCACCTGTTCAAGTGCCTCATAAACGTCATGTAATACATATATTATTATAATAACGTGCAGGTGGTTAGCCCCACTTCACATTTCGTCTGGCCTTCGAGTCTTATTTAGCTTGATCCAATTCGAAAACGGTCCTGTCAAGGGATTCAGCGTTAATTATATCTCCACTTGCGCCGTGCTCTGCCGTACCTGTACCGTGCTCTACCACTAGTCGGAACTTTCCTCTCACATAGCCTGTTCGCTGCTGCTAGTTTGTTCAGCATCTATAAAGGATCCGAGTACCCCGTCCATCTTCAACTTGCACAATATCAAATCATTCAAAGGCACTTCTCTTCATATAAGGCAGATATAAACCACCCCCACGGAGTACCGCGAGGACTATATATGATCGCACTTCCACGCAACATCTAAAAGCTTTAGCTTGATACAGTCAATAAAGGGACTTCATATTCATCTTCCTTTTTTTTTTTTTTTTCGAAAGTCGACTTCGGGCGATTGCTTTGCCGGGAACCGAAAGACCTTCGATATATTATCTCATCTCTATAATAGACCTCGCTGTCATACCTCCCTCAATTCTTATCTCCCTTATACATTCGCAAAGATGGCATCTGGATACTACAAGTATCGATGCAAGAACTTTTACTCGCATAATTGTGGCAATTGGGTTTGGGTTAACAATACTGCTTGTGCAGAATGCGTCGTACGTTTTCCATTATTTCATAAGTATACCTGAATCGTATATACCGGTCTACGGATTAACTTGTACTCGGCACAATTGCAATTTCCTTGGCCCAGCTAACATACGAGCTCTACCCAAAATAGGCAGCCGGGCGTGATTCGTTATCCTTAAGCTCCCATACACTCAGCTTGACAGAAACGGATATGACTAGCAGTTTTGAAGCTGATCCTACTTGCTCTGCTACTCCGAAGCTGTCCTTACACGACAGAACGCACCATCATGAGGACGAAGATTTCATCGACGAGGTCCCGGTAAGGCCGCGCAGAGATCCCTGCAGCCACTTCCATTCCGGTTACCTATGAATTTGCCTCGAGCCGGAAGAGAACTGCCCCACCAAACGCATAACCATCTAAGCAAAGACAGCGGTGTTTCTCGGAGTTTGCGGGGCCCTAGGCAGACAAAACCATCACACACGAGCTCGCCGCCATACTACGCACTGATATCGCTTCTGAATCATCACCCGAGAAACATATTCGGATCACACTCAAAGCTCAATAACCTTTTTTCTTTCTTTTTTTTCTTTTCTTCCTCTTTCGCTTGTTGCTCTCTCCGATGAAGCGGCTACCAACCAAGCAGTTCTGTCAACCCCTTCTTTGGTCTCGCCTTCGAGTTCGGGCTTGCTCTGTTGGAACCAACATAGAATGGTTGCGGTTCTTCATTTCTCTATTTTCTTTTGGGGCGTTCCTCACATGAACCTCGATATTATCCTCTACCCTGCTTCGAAACATATTCGGCGCAGGAATAATTGGAATGTTTAATGAAATTAGTCTTATGACCGGAGTTTCAATTGGGAGATGATGTTTTACTAGCAGCCTGTTCGGAGCCATTTTGTGTCGTTTGCTTTTTAGAACTTCTCCTTCTTCTGCATACATACTNTTTTGTTTTCTCCCAACGAGCTGGACATGGATTTTACCATGGGGTAGCTTGTCGACGCGAGGATCGTCGTCAAGTAGCTAACCATCTCGTCAGGGCATCCGTGCATCGTCATTTTCCGATTTTAGTCTGTTACTTTCCTGCATTTACACTGTGCTTTGTCATTTTTCATATCAAATTTTGCGGAGTTGGATTTATAGACGAGGATGGGCTGGTTGGGTCGCATAGAGAGAGTTGATTGGTTCAATATACCCGTTCCTACTTTATCCACCCTTACAGTTTTAATGTCCACCTTCCCACCTTTTTGAATTCCGTCGTTAACAGTGAAATTCGTACCAAATTCCATGCTGAAAACTATGAAATGACCTAAGTAGATTCTTTCAGAAGTATTACTTTCCAAAGATTGATATTTCCCCGCTGTTCTGGCAGGAATCTGAACCCAAAATTTTCCTTTTTCCTTTCCAGCTCGGATTTCGCTATCCTTCCGTACGACCGTTCGGGTTCCTGGCCATGACACGAGCACATAATGGGACCTGAAACAACAGAACCTCCACAGCGCAGCTGCTCGATTGAGCCTGGTAAAACACTCTCTTCTGGTACCTGGATCTGGTATCTGCTCATATTTTGTTCAATCTAGTCTAGACCTACCCTAGTATTACTTATAACAACAAGCCGGATCTATTTGATCTCCTAGCCGATTTGCGGGTGAAGCAACCTCCGCTTGGAGAAACACGTGGAAATGCTGCAAAATCCCTGCCTGCAGGTCTCTCGCGATTGCTGATAATGTGATACGGGGAACCTACGAAAATTTTGCTTGCTCTCCCCGGTATCGCGACTCGAGGGCCCAGCTGGACCCAAATGCCCGTGCGGGTGTGCATATTTATGCTTCGAGTCGATGGGTGCAGGTGCAGTTGCATGCAGCCGACATCACCTACATTTTCCCGTAGACGCATTCAATTCCAGGAGACCCACAAAGCACGTTAAATCAAGTCAAACTACTAGAGAGCGAGGGAGAGGAGAGAAAGAAACTCCAGACCTTTTTTTTTTTTTTTTTTTTTTTTTTTTTTTTTTTTTTTTTTTTTTTATTTTTTTTTCCTTTTTTTTTTTTTTTTTTTTTTTTTTTTTTTTTTTTTTTTTTTTTTTTTTTTTCACTACTCGGATCTCGAACTTTACCTACCGCTTGATTTTTTGCTTATCAGGTGTCGGCAGAATTCCATCAAGATAAAATGGTCATTGGATTGTCTGCCAGACGTCAAACCGTTTCGTTCCCGTGCACAGACCTAAAACTCTCTCGCTCTTGTCTTACGAGCCCAATGTGACGATCTAGACTGATTTTGTTAATATTACTTCGAACACAGTACTTCGTACAAAGGGTGGTTTTGTGATATGTGTTTTTCCTCATTCCGCTGCCGAGAACTGCGGAATATCCAAGGAATATTCCACCGCACAGGCTTACGGTATAACCAGCATAGATTAGCGCGAAGCAAGTCATGCGACCAAGGTTGGAGACGGAACCCCTGGACATGGGCCTTCGAGGTTTCTTCCGGAGTCACTTGCACCAAAAAATGCATAAGCAAGACGAAATCCCTCCCCATCGACAAAAGTCCCCAAGCCTATAAAATTTGGAGATATTATATCCGCCTGAAGCTGTAACCGGGTCACATCTCAGCTCTGAGCTGCATTGAGCAGGGAGTTCTAGTAGAAGGGGTAAAGCAACTAACTCAACATAACATGGAAAAGAAGAAAAGAGCGTGGGGGTATCGACGGCTTCAGCCCTTCGGCCAGACAAGAATTATATCACAAGCATCACGTTGCAAAGGAACAATTTCGATACTTCTGCCGGAGCTCTGCAATATCGGAAAATCTGCCCTCCAGCGATTCTCGCCTTGGTCGAAACGTCTGTGGGCCTATATTATACACGCATACGGGCCAGGTTTCAGCCGATCGAGTATGCATTCAACAGACCAGGGCCAATATCCGTAAAAATCATTTCTTATTTGAAAATCAGCATTGCGGGTGGTTCCAGTGACGCCACTCGCGATGTCCTTATAACTCACTTTCAAATTTATCCTTTGGGGTAGATCGTAATGTCTGCGACCGTGATTGTATGTAAGATTTCCGGGAGAAACAAATCATGAAACAAACGCTAACAATCAGTACCTCTCCTCGCCTTCGTGTACGCCGTATTGAAGCCTGGTGAAGACCGACTTCGCGATATACCGTAATCTGGTATGTTTTTTTCCCACATGATCCACCAAAGTTTATCGATATTATCTCTGCTCGTAATGCAAGGCATCTCCTGTCCACAATGGCAGTAGGCTAGCCGTTGACGGTCATTCAATACATGCCTCGAAGACGGACTGGCCGGCAGGCTTCTAACCAGGATTCTGAAGCAAATTTTCTTTAATTTGTATTCATAAAGGAACCTACTCCACATTAATAAGATAGATGCATTGATGAAGCATCAGATGATCATAAGTCGATATATTTAGTTACCAAAGGTACGACGTCAGAACAAACATTCAAGTGGACCAGATATGCGGCTCGGCTCGATGAAGACAACGTCACCCGTCTTCACCTCATATCACAACAATTTAAAAAAAAAAAAAAAAAAAAAAAAAAGCCAACTCCGCATCAGCCGCGTTTTCTGCTGTAACAGGATCTTCGGCATTGCAATGCTGCAGCTGGGCAAGACTATTCAGCAGAAGGTCGAAGTTACACCATTGCCAAGGGTTATTATCTTTCAAGTTTGAAAAATCTATCATCAAATTGGTCTTTTGATCAACGGTGACCCTGGCATCTTATGTTCCCCAATCCTTGTGTGCAAATTAATATATTAATTTTGAACCCAGCGATGTTTTGATATTCTGTCGTCCCACGTGGTAACAGCATGTTTTCAAGCTTTCCCTCTTCGAAAGTCGCCCCCACAATTGAGCGTATTTTCCTAGAATCTCATTTTTAATTTTTCTCCTTTCTCCTTCATTTCCAGTTTTTGGCACCATATTCAAACAAAAAAATAAAATAAAAAATTTCTGTATTCTCGGCTAAACTACGTAGCTATCCAGGGTCCAGGAAGTAGTTGGGTCTTTTGCTTTCGGCCATTTGCGGGTTTCCTGTGGCTCAACTTTCGTCTCGCCCTCCTCAATGAGAAAATCTAGCGAAAACTGCGTTCGGTATCACAAGAATCCCAGAAATCCAAAGATCCTGGCGTTGCTGCATGATCTTTTTTGGTGAAGCAGGGTGTTGTAACAGATGCTTTGAGCGGGCTGCACAATGGCGGGGAAATATTGCTGTAAAGTTCTCAACAAAATGTTCAACTAATGATGCACCGCCTTCACCAGGTCACATGCTGTACGTATTTCAACGGAACGGGTCTACAAGGCAAGCCGCACTTTACTCAGGATCCGGCAGGTGATTGCCTTGTTTCGTCAATTTCCTTAATATGATTGTCATCAGGGGAAGTTATACGAGGTGGCTGAGATATAATTCCTATTCTATTCCTGTGTACAGTGTGAACGCCTTACGTCTAGACGTCTACGTAGGCTCGTACGATATGAATCCCCGTGGTGACCTGGGTCGACAAGTCCGGGTCACAAATTCTTTTTAACTTGGACGTTTCAAGTATATTGCAATGCAACCCTCGCTTTACCGGCAAAAGCAATCGTTTCGTCCCACGGCGGCGCAAGCGAAAGGACTCATTGGGCTGGAAGTGGGAGTATAGGGGACATAGCCTCATGGTTGGAATTTCTATCCCAGTAAACTCAAGATCAAACAGCCTTTTGTGAGGTGACCATCTGAAATCAATTGTCAAAATTGCAGTTTTCGGCGAGCGCAGTAATTCGTGCATATCGATCGCAGACGATTGGAAATCTGACCTGACCTTATTATCAAATATTCCTATCAGGTCCACCAGGGTATTTACCGGCAAAAGGCCTGCAGTGTTTCTGGAGGCGAGGTTGGTAGTAGCTACCTCATGACGAGGGGCCCGAGAAATCTCTTATCCGCGATATTGCAATCGACCTCTTTTCCCGCAAAAAACCCCTCCAGCGGAAAATTGCTTCACGAGGCACCTTCTTTGTTTTCCTTCCAACAGACATTTGATTTCGTTTTCGGTTTGTCCAGACTTGTCAGGTTGCCCAAACATCGCACATTGCGAACTGGGATCAACCTTCGAGTTCTGCACGGCAATCATATTACGCTTACAAATCTTAATATTTCCTATACATAGTTTTTGGCGTTGCTAACAGAATCTGACAGAAATCGAGAAGCATCGTACGTAACCTCAACAACTTTACATGATGATGCGCTGACTTGTGATAGTCACGAGATTAGGAGCTTTGACGCATCTTCCGTCTGTAAAGCTGTTGTACCCTCGATGCGCGGGCTTTGACTCTTCGGAAGGATTGCTGAGAGGCCTCGAGTACTCGTAATTTCATCGGTCACCCCGGTAGACTTCGATGGCCATACCAGCTCTCAGCCAATCGCCACCCATACTGCTAGAGTGAGACCATAAACTCAATGCAATGGCGGCATATATTAGTCTATGTGCGAGAACTTGCCTTCGCTGACATATTTGCCTCAGCCGGATTCGGTCGCGTCGGAATTTGCAAGAGGTCAGTTTATATCAAGAACAGTCGGTGTGCCGAGCTCACATCGGCCAGTTGCAATATATAATTGCTGGTCAGCTTCTATGATGACCGCAGGACGTTTGCGGCTTATGAAGCCGCACGGTGCCGAGTCAGCTGCTTTCAAGGGCACCTTTACCGAAAATCAAAGTTCCCAAATTATGCAGCCATGGCCCTTGATGCACCGACGGAGTGGTTATGCTAAGCCTGTCTTTCAGTCTGTTTTTGGCCGAATTCCCGAAGCTTGGTGGATAAGGATTCATGGTGACTGCTGAATGGCAAGGAAATTTTGGCGGATCCCACACGTGGCTGGCTGCTTCCCCGCTTTTTCAAGTCTCGATTCGTTTCTTGGGGTGGGAAAGGTTTGGAAGGAAGGGCCAGGGAGTTGGTATGCATTGCGGACATGTACCGGTACCTCTACCTACCTCGACCATATGAAGCTGTATAATTTTTTGGGGTCATCTCGACATCAAGGATATCCGTGGTATCTCTATAAGCTTTATCGTTTTTGCTTGAAATGTGAGCAAGAGCCCTGATATAGCAACATGCACGCGCTCGGATCGTCCGTCAGAGCCAACGGGGCTTTTCAGACTGAGGATCTTCGTATAGACCGTTATCCACTAGGCAGTCATCCCAAAGTCGAGCTCGGAAGCTCGTGCGACAAATGTTTCGTCGTCG
Organism: Arthrobotrys iridis; assembly: GCA_036971165.1. NCBI lineage: Eukaryota > Fungi > Ascomycota > Orbiliomycetes > Orbiliales > Orbiliaceae > Arthrobotrys > Arthrobotrys iridis. The sequence continues at coordinate 3,367,159 of JAJTTS010000002.1, read as the reverse complement.
TGAGTTGTGAGTGCTTTTAGAATAGTTGGTCCTTGCCATCACGGACCGGCAAGGCTGGCGTCAGAGCCCCATCAACGGATCTCGTAAAGTGGCGCTACTAATCCCTCCTCGAAGCCCTGATTTGTGCACCACCTATAAGATAGTGACATATAGGTGGATGCGATATCTTCATGTGGCGGTTGGGTGCATGTCCTAGGTGTGGACCACAGCCGGACTTAATCCTAAACATTGCCAATGTTGCACAATTTGCGTTGCCCACCGGCACGGCACTTCATATGAGCTCATGTCTGGACCTCGAAGGCCTTTTGAGACCGGGGATTTCTTTCTCAGCTCATCTTGAGGTTTTATTTTTGATTAGCAAAATTAGTCAGAAACTTCGAAACTACCTGTACTTGTATGAACTTCTATAGCATCAGACGTAATACGCATTATGATTACCAGATCATTCGTGATCGTGTTGACCCCTAATCAATTAAAAGAATTTTGTGATCTCGAATTTCGTCTCGTGCCGTTTGCGAGCTTTGACCCTGCATCGAAGCGCCCGGCGACGATCTTAGGATATCTAAACCCGTTCTTGGAGGTTAAGGAATGGTCTGTGCGGACCTCAACAAGCTCCAATGCTACCCATGGTTCATAACCCCACAACAGGATCGAAGGTTCTCCACCAAAAGTTAAATATGATTCTGCTTAGAGGATTTCTGCCTAATTTGTCTAAGCATAAAGGACTATTGCAACAACGTTTGATGGCTTCATCGATCCGACTTCCGTAGTTTCGTCTTATCATAACTAGTGCTGATGTGTAACTTTAGAAGGTGCTCAGATGTATAACTTATGAATTAAAGAATGAGGTCCATAGCGGGAACTATTACAAAATACTTATCTAAAGTACAATAATCTCTGTTGCCCCAAATTGTGATCATGCAGACATCAACAAACACGCGCGGCCTATTCGACGCTCGGATATCAATGCTTTGACGGGATTTGGAAAACATTCCCATCCCCGCAGAACAGTATCAATCGTTCTTTAAAACAAACAAAAAAAAATTCAACTTATGATCCTTGCAGGCCTAGAGGCTACAAAAGGATATGAGTTACAAAGTTTCTCAAGAGAAAGTTTATGTTGGCATGTTCCGTTACATTATTATTGACCCTTAGACATGGTCGCCAACATTGGTGCTGCCAGCCTTTCGCGCTCGACGTTCAGAACCCGAGACAATGAACTGACTCAGGTCACCCACGGGCAGCTGGATAAAGTTAAACGAGATTAGTAAGACATGCATACGTTCGGATACGGGGTTCTTACCTGAACCGGGAAATCGATGGCCTCAAGGAGCTGAGCTGCTAGAATGTACCAACCTGGGACAACGGTCAAAAGAGCAAGTGCCCCTGCGGCCTATTTTTGACCAAATGATACATTAGCCCCAGCTGTCAAAATAGTGAGCCTCATCAACGGGTCCGAGGCCGAAATCCCCACAGTTGTATGTAAGTCAGAACAAAGGCTGTGTCCGCATTACGTAAGGCACACGCGATCGGTAAGGAATCACCTACAATCTGCAACTTTGCGGCCAGGTCACTATTTCCATTCGCAGCACTAAAATACGTGGCTACAAGGAGACCAAAGGTGGCATCCAAGAATGTAAAGAGCATAACGAAAACTACATTAGTCCGGAGCGAACAAATGAGATAGGTAGTCGTGACGAAGCCCCATGCAAGGAGATAGAAACCTTAATTGATGCCACACGGCACATACACAGTTAGTCGATACCATGGACATAATGAGTGGTGCCAAAGTTAAGTCCGGAGCGTTACCCAAATTGAGGTTTTAGGGTATCGGTGTCATCTTACCGAAACTGGCATTAAACCCCATAGTCGTAGCACCCTCGACATTATTGTTGCCGGATGAGGAATACGCGCCCATGGCATTGAAAGTTGGCGTGAGTGTTCCTCCGAGAGTAAACCAAAATCCACCTAAATAAGCCTGCCTTTAGTTCCGTTATTCTATTTCCGCATCGCGCGAAATAACTTGCAATCTCTTATACACTCTGTAATCTTAAAGATCGGATCTCCGTAACCCGAGCTTTCGTGGCTTGTAGCTTATATAAGATGAACTTACTGAAGGATGTAAATACAACAAATGGGAATGTGTTGCCCAGTACAAACTCGAAGAGGCCACCGATAAGGGAGAGCATGCCTCCGACAAAGTAGTAGCTAGCACTAGATTTGGATTGAATCAAATTAGCTTATGCAATTCTAATGGTGTTCCGTATCTGATACTCATTCAACTAAGTATCCATTCAGAACATAAATATCAAGGTGTAACACCTACACCTGAGCAGCGCCTACGCCTCCTGCCCCTCGCCATCCCATCAAGTCCATGCTCAACGGGGTCAAGCATACTACGAAGCCGCTGCTTGTTGTTAGCCAATCTTCGGAGAATTCACTGTATTATTTTAAACATACAGAACAGCACTATTGTATGACTTGTCAGTATTAGAAGCACCACGGATTCATATTTACAAAGAGATTTCGAAATTTCTACTCACATTGGTGTTGGGTTGGCAAAGGTTTTCCGCAAGTCTCCGTGAACTCGGTTTTGAGGCGAGAGATAAAGTTTCTCAAATAGCTCTGGGGAAATCTGCATGGTTGCCGTTGTGCGGACGCGGTCCAGGTGATCTTTGCCAGAATCGTTGTGCTGCGAAGACGGCGGACTACTATAGCCCTGATTCCTCGATGGTGACATTATTTGGGAATCAGTCGAATAGGTTGCGTCGAGATTTGACTTTTCCATTGTAGCGTATTTAGGAAGAGTGGATGGGATTTCTATGGGATTTCTTGGTCAAGAAGCAATAGAGATTTCTGTGAGGGGAAGTTTTGCTATGGTTGTAAATATATCCCCGGGAAGCTCGAAGGTGCATACGATTTCTTTGGCTATGTTTCGTGTATACAGTTCAAGAGGCCATGGGAAGCAGCTTCACTTATACGAGGGTAAGTGGAATATATATATAGCTCAACAGCGACCAAGCAATAACAGTATGGGACGAAGTGGGTATCGTGAAGGAGTGTGTCGAAACCGATTACACCAAGTTCCTGACCTCCTCAGGGGTTATATATCTTGATTTCGTTGTATCGCATTGAATAAGGTTTATGTAACAATTGCCTCGCGAGACTTTTTCATACATAAAATGCGCATTGCAGAGAAGCCGAAATACGGAGTGCATACATTGGCCAGAGCCCGTAGTATCGGTCACCAAAGCCGGCGTGAGGAAGATTCCGTTCCCCACAAATTGCCCTTCTTTGTAGTCTCCACAATCCATACGCACAAAAGCCGTCAGAAACCTTGACGAGAATATAAGAATGCGGGGAAAGGAACCTTTGACTGAATCTAACTGGCACTAGGCTTTTTAGTTTGAATTATTGCACGCAAAGTTCACGAAAAGAACGGAATTTACCCCAGGCATTCTACGTCCGAATACTACTTCCCCAACGCTGTTATATCGGAATTCGCTTGTAATATGCAGTTGAGGCACGAATAAGACTCGTATCGAACAAAGATTCAAAATAATATGCAGAAGAAAACGATCCAGGTGGATTATAGTAGTTCCGCTGGTGCGGCACTAGTACCAACTCGCAGCTCTGATTCCGGTCCACCGAGCCGTGGTAGCGCTTAGACAAGACTACGCATTCCCAACACAACTATTTTGGACTAAACTACAGAGAATTATATTACCATTGCGTGCCAGGTTGCATTTGCATTTCAATTCCTGCATCGGATGGAGACACGGTCGAAGCGCACAGCGCTCTCGATTCAAGCCTTTAGGTTGCGAGATTGATAGTCGCATGCATATGTATTCTGCATCTTCGCGAGAAACGTTCGGGAAGTTATTTCTTTTTGACGACGGGGGACACTGAATCCGGAAGCCAAAGACGGCAAATGCCCATGGGGTATCTGGAGGAAATGAGTGAATACCAGATTTTATTTTCATTTGGCTGCGCACTGGCCGATTCACTTGCTGGTTTGTATGTCGTACAAATTGCGAAAGAGCTTGTATGTCTTGTAACGGATATAAACAACGGATAGACAAGAAAGCGAGGGGCCGGGATCTCGATAAGAGAAGCTTTCGGCAAGTTGAATTGTATGTTTTAATTGGAGGATTGCTCCTGGAATCCGGGGGCAGCTATGTCACATCTGCAAGGCCCCCGTGTTTGCCCATATTCTGATTAGAGGACGAGCTCGAGGCTTAGGCGGCGAACGGGAAGCCTAAACCTGAGTGTGATGCTCCAAGGCAAATAGGACTGTAGCCTGGTGAAAATGGTTCTCGAAATCGGCTCGACCTAGTGTGGAGAAACTGCAGCGATATTTTGCAGCCGCAGTAGGACACAGATTTTGAGTTCTTGTGCGATATCGATATCTTTTTCGAGATATCGAAGGCAGGAGGTGTTCAAAGCAGACTCTACAGGCACTGATCATGGGGTTTATATTATTGTAAGTTTATTTAATAAATATTGATAGTATCAAGCTAGCGCAATTACATCGTTTGTTCATCAAGGTTCTGGTCAAAGTGGAATTGTTTGTGCGAGGTAACAAGCTGTCTCCAGTCGTCCGTTTTTATGATAACGAAAGTCCTTGTTGCACAAACCCGAAGGCGGGTGTTAGAGAGGATTTGAATTTGCGTCCTTGTAATACCATCCTTATTATTGTAATTTGCATAGATATAAATGAAAGAGAGGTAAAGTTCATGCATAGCTACTACAAGCCCGGTCTTACTATAATTTGTTAATTGGTTTTCAGCTATCTCGTAGCCTTTGCGTAGTTGAGTGATCAGACCTTGAAGCCTGGGGAATAACGGAGACAAGCATCGAGCGGTGCAATCTTCCGCTTGACCGTGATCGTCAAGTGTGCACTGCATACTGGTACGAGCATCGGCATAGATTTTTCATTGACTGCTGATCCGGGATGCACTATTTGATAATTATCATGTGTATCATAGCGGAATCACCTCTACAGTTATGATTGTGAGTTGAATCCGATGACGAGCGAATTTGTCGTTTAGAAAGGCGATCGAACAAGCTACTCCTTATTCTGGGGTTCCCCACCGGGAGGTATCGGCATATGAAACAAATTCAAGACCAAGAGGTGGTGGGGCTATATAAAATGTTGGTGTGCTGCGGTGCTAGATTTTTAAGGCTAGATTGTCAAGTTAGGGAGATATTAGAAGATCAGGCCAGCGTTGATGGAGGTTAGGAGATTGATCCAAGTTTTGAATCAATCTATCATCGTATAGAATTAAAGTCAAACCGGCAATCAATGCCCAATCTCCCTTCTGTTGGGGATTTGGAATACTGGTCCGCCCGCCGGTGGGTAGTTGTGCGCGACTGGGAGACAGTTTTTCATGGCCTAGCTCCACAAGGAGGGACCTATGAGGTTCTATTGATATTACAGTATATAGAGCATCTTTCCATTCACACTTTCTTTAACATACACCGGCTCCACCATTTTGTCAGCAGGTAAAAACAAAAAACAAAATAAATCGAAGTTTCGAGGATCTTAAGATTTCAGCTCAGATTGAGATGTGCGTAACCATTACTCTAGCCTGGTAGTACCAAACCTTGTGGCTCATGAGCCCGCCGTATCTCAGATTTGGACGAAAAGGAACTTGACATCGTGTTATTAGGGATGGACAAGTATTTTTACATGCTCACGAGACTTCAGCAACGCCTCAAAACCATTTGTGACGGCTTCGTCGAGAGCCACTTTCGCTGTTACCAATTTCTCCGGATTCCGAATTTTGCCTATAGGTTACAGCGGCGACCACGAGTTAGCGACTTCAATACGGACACCTATCAAGATTCGGGAATTAGTCGCTGCAGGCTACCTATCAAGGTTACCTGCAGGAGACGGCGTGGAGTGAACGTGCACGGTGTACACACCAGTTGATATCGCCTCGATGACTTCCTGGAAATCACCTTCACGGAAGGTGGCTACACCCATGATCTTCTTCTCGCCGAATACAAGAGCGTTCATGTCGATACTAGCCGGTTTTTCCCAGACGGCGACATTACAAACTGCGAAACTATGAGTCAGTAGACTTATAACGAGCAAGACTGGTAGATTTCGCCAGTATCTTCATTTGAGTGGGATCGGACGCTGGGAAGTCATACCTATGCCTCCCTTCCTGACCGCCCCGATCGCAGCTTCGATAGATTTCTGAACCCCGGCACAGTCGTAGACAACATTTGGACCTTGATTTCCTTGAGAGCAAAGTTCCTTGGTCCTTGCCACCACATCCTCTTTGGTGGGGTCGAGTACCTTGATCTCGACATCCGTGTGGGAACTGGCAATATCGAGGGCATGCTGAATACGCTGAGGGGAGACCTCCGATATCAAGATTTGACGGCAGCCTCTGGAGAGTAGGCAGAGCAAAACAGCGAGCCCAATAGGCCCAGCTCCAATAATGAGTGCAGATTGATCTGAAGAGTGATCGGCCGCTTTGAGGGCGTGCCATGCGACCGAAAGGGGTTCGACGAGGGCTGTTATCATTACATTTAGGGCCTGTGGGCCTGCAAATATGACACATTGAACGTATACACACCTCCAATATGAGTCGGGATATTTTCTGGCAGGGGATGGACAACCTTCTCTTTTAGACATGCGTACTCGGAGAAACCACCTCCCCAGCCTGATTGAAGGCGGGTTGTTAGATAACATTCATATGAATATCATGGTTTATAATATGATGATGACATTGTGCACAATACCTGAAAGACCAAAAAAGCCACCCTTATCACAGCAGTTACGGCGTCTATCGAGACATGGTGGACAGCTGTCGTCAAAGAGAGTAGGTTCGATGCAGACTTTCATCCCAACTTTGAGCCGTCCTGGTTCGACACCAGGTCCGAGTTCGACGATTTCGCCGGCAAACTCATGGCCCATAATCAGCGGCAAGGTGCACCCGGTTAGCCTGTGAGGTTTTCCAGGCGCAGGTATCAAAATCGGACCGGCGACATATTCATGCAAGTCCGATCCTAGACATATCGGATTGAGGATTCGAATCAGCACGATCTATTACCCCGACTTGTGTTGCCCAGGCCACTTACCACAGATGCCACACCATTCCGGCTTGACCTTGACCTGGCCCGGCTGGAGTTCTGGGATCGGTACGGACTCGACTCGGAGGTCTTTCTGACCGTGGTACCTAAGAGCCTTCATTGAGCCGGCCATTTCTTAATGTGTCCAATTGGTCGGACGGATTGATGCTTTTGAGAAGGAGATCACGGGTATCCGAGAATAAGAATTTTAATCGGATGAAAAATCAGACGTTACCGGCCTTTCTGTGGGGAAGTTCAGCCGTCGAGTGACCGCTTGGTGAAGCTCCATTGACATGACATTCAATCATTAGCGAGTCCAATCAACCACAACCTCCCGTGCAAGGGCGTACGTCATGAACCCGACACTTCCTCTCCCTCAAAAGCCAACCTACGTGCACGTGCCGGCCTCAAAGTGATTCGATTTACGATGCCGGAAAAGGGCTTTCCCCTAGATACCATCAGAAGAGGTGTTATTGGGCGGTTCCACGTTCGCATGCGGGATCCGCTCGAAGACGGCTGAGGTCAAACATCACGATGCATTGTCATGTCTGGCCGGCCAGAGATGCGTTAATTCGAGGCCACGAAGTTGGAGGAGCCATGAGGCTGCAGGTCGTCTGCAGCGTATTCCGTCTCTGCCCTCTTCGATTGGGCATGTTTGGCGGCAGATCAGTGTGCCATTGAGTTCTAATCCAGTTCTGGGGCCCGTTACTCGACAACATTATTAATTGGGCAATTAACTGTCTAATACGACTGCTGTTCCTTCTGCTATGAAAGTCAGTTAGGCCGGAAATGCTCTCTCTGTTAGATCGTATGCGCTTTCCAACTTCCAAAATCCCCATCCTCACTCCTTTGGTTACATTCCGGTCCGGACCCAGCTCTAGATCTAGATCTTAAACGGAAGTCTCCTTAGGCATCCGGCTACTTACTCACACACTCGGTCACTCCTTAAAATAAAATACAATAAAAAGATATAAAAAAAGGGAATATTGGAAAGTGGGGGAAAGAAAGAAGAAGAAGAAGAAAGCTTGTTTACTCGTTGATTCCAGTTGCCCGACCCGCGAACCCGTTCGCAGACTCGAAGCTGGTTGAGCAGGTTTCAGAACCTTCTTTCGGAGTCGGGCTTCAAAGGCTACTAAGCAGAATAGACTTCACCTCACATCAAGTTTTGACAAGCGAGGGGGGTGGAAACCTATATTCTACCCATCTATCATCCATTTCAAGTCCGACAACTGTCGTGGGCGCCCTGGTATCAGAGGACTTTGTTGTTTGTCTGCTCTCCGAAGCTTGGACTGGCAGCCTGCGAGATATCCGCTTTGTGTTGGTGCACAAGCTACAATGCCGCTGCGCCTGAGGTTTCCGACGGTTCGTACACCTGACGAAGCGTCATTTCGACAATATACAGAATATCGAGAGCTAACACGACGTAATATGTGTAGAAAGACAAGAAGGGTCATCGACCGTCGGTCTCGGAATCCCGTCGGACATCCAGCGAAGAAGATCGCGTTCTATCTCAGTTAAAATGTCCGCAATGCTCGCATACGTGGGTAGGACGTACAAGATCCGACGATCAAGACCGTGGATTCGACCCCGTTTTATCTTCTCTGGGCTTCGACTTTTCCCCGATTCCGACCCTAGTTATTGCGCCCAACTCGACGATAGGAAATGCCAATAAAATAGCAGTGACATTATTTTCACACTTGGTGAAAGTATACGGAAGTATAAGCGGGATCCATATTGGGGAACTTGGCGTGGAATTCCAAGAGCAGAGATGGGTAACTCTAGGAATGGTTGTCGAGAAGCGGCGTACACAATTTCTGGAGGCCTCTAGTGCCAAAATCAGTTCTCCAATAGATCCTCCCAAAAAGTCAGAAACTGGAGAAGGTTCGAGCAATACGGATTATCCAAGCCCTAAAACAAAGTTCTCACACAGTTCGGATCTCAATCTAGGTGGCTTGGGTCGGAGAGCTGCAGATGCTCTCAAGGGCAAGGCCAAGTCTTCGAAAGATGTCGAGTCCGATAGCAATGCAGAGTCCTTCGAAGTCATGATCCGATTTCCGAATGGGCAGACACCTCTCTATCAAGCAAACAACCGGAGAGAAAGCTTCGGCAAGGCTATTCATCGGCGGCAGGATGAACCCGACAAACAGAATACAACACTGGTTCCTGCGACTTTGTTCCTGTCATTTACAGACAGCGGCAAGGATGTATATACCGTGATGTCGATATTAACACACGATAGTATTAGTACGGCCGGGTATAATGCTCCTAATTTTATGTTCTCTCACGATTTCTAGTTCTGACTCTCCGAAATAGGGACGCTATGGCCAATCAAAAACGAGGAAAGACCAGAGAGCTAATAGTCCCTGGCAATATAAGTATGGCGACGGAGTTTGCATCTCAGGCTGAAAGAGTCCGCGATTCTACTCTTGAACACTTGGATTCTCACTTCATTGCTATGAACACTCGAGGTGACATAACCATCACAAATTCGTCAACGAGAAAGTTCTTTGGTCTGGAGAGCTCAATGCCTGACATTGGGTACGTTACTACATTCAGAAATCTAGTAGACGGGATCAAGACCTAACCAAATCTCGTAGTATCGGCCGGACGACAAGCGATTGGGTGTCCCGATTAAATGTGTATGACACCAAGTTCAGCACCAGTTCACCATTCCCGGAATACTTTCACCACAACCTCCGGCGAAAGACAACAACGATTAAGGATAGCTTTGGGGTTTATGTGAAAGATATACCAAAACTTATGGAAGTTTCTGGTTTACCCTTATATGCGGTTAATACCCCATGGGTAAAGGACTTGGATCGTGAACTTGTTGGTTACCTGACCATGTTCAGAGATATAACGAAGCAACGAGAAATCGATGCCACACAACAGCAAGATGAGAGGCTGCGAGGAATTTTTACCAGCGGAGTGGTTTCAGAGCTAAGAACGTATGATATTAAGTATCGTAATTTTTTAAATTGAACAGGCGATCCCGCGCTGACATCGATGACTAGACCAATTGCGGGCATCGTTGGTCTGCTTCAGCTTTTAAACGAGACACGACTAAACCAGGAGCAAACGACCCATCTGATGGGACTTCTGCGATCTGTGAACTTTCTCCGTAAGGAACCTTCCGTCGTCACTTGCTTGTGCTTTCCTGCTAACCGTTTCTAGTCATATCCATGTAAGCTATAGTAGAATATAGTTGGATATGGCCATCACTAACAAAGGCTTAGTGACGATATTGTTGATTTCTCGTCCTTTGAAATGCGGCAGAGCGTCGTCAAGGCGAAAGCATTCAATTTGTTTAACCTCATCCACCACGTTAGCAACCTCTCATTTCTCACGTTCTCCAAGCGCGACGTCCAATTTACGACGGATTTCGAAGGCTTAAAGAGTATCACAAGATACAAGTACGAGGGAGCCGAAAATGATGAAGAGCGTCAATTGGATGAGCGGATGGAGTGTGCCATGATTGGAGACGAATGTAACGTCAGAAGAGTCCTGACCAATATTCTGTCGAATGCACGTTATTTGAACAAAAGTTACCCTCTATTTGGCGGACGATTATCTGACAGTGATACGTTGCAGGCATTCAAATATACTTCAGAGGGCTATGTTAGCCTTAGAGTGTATGTGGTATCCACACAAGGTTCGACTTGCAAGATATGCTTTGAAATCAAAGACACAGGTATCGGTATCTCGGAGGAGGCAGGGAAATCGATATTTAAACCATTTGCTGAGGATGATGAGACTGGGCGGAGGCCAACCGATGGTAGGATGCTGTCCCCTTGATTTACCAAATCTAGAATCTGACGATGTTTGCCTTAGGTCTTGGTCTCTATGTAACCCAAAAGGTAGGATAATTATCTGTGCATGTTACTATGCCATTCTTATCGCATGCTCTAACTTATCGATCAGATTGTTAAACAACTCGGTGGCAATCTCGACTTCTTCAGTACATTGGGAATTGGATCAGTGTTCAAGATCACCTTCCCTTTCCTAAGAGACTCAAACGCGAAACTGCCTGAAACACAGGACAAAGTGGAAGACCTGCTGCACGTGACGACCGATATCCTGCAGAAGGACTTTGTCGAACGACGCCGTGTGTCAGATCCGTTATCGTTGCGGCTACCAGAGTCTGACGGGGAAGAGGAATCTGCAGCAGGATCCAAAGATAGAACGCAACCCCAAAAATCTACACCAGAAAGATTTCCAGAGACTGCACTTAGTCCGCTCTCTTCCCCGGTTCCAGAATTTACTCACACTGCTCCTTCTCCGCCGGGTGAATTAGAATTAGAAGAAGAGAAGAAGATGCCCTCAGCCAAAAAGCGGCCTCAGTACTCACCCGTCCCATCGCGTAGAGAGCCACAGCGGGAACACTCGAGAGATTCTGTGTCGTCTGCAAAGGGTGTTCCAGGCGGCACTAAAGGTGTTAAGGTCATGGTTGTTGAGGATAATTGGGCGCTGCAGAACATTACAAAACTTCGTTTGGAAAAGTTGGGATGCGAGGCTATCATCGCACCGAATGGAATCGATGCATTGCGTCTGCTGAGTACCAAGTTGGCGGAGCCGGACTTCATCCTTATGGATTTACAAATGCCGTTAATGGTAAGATACATGTCTATTGATTATGAGGGACCTAAATCTAATTTCCTCGGGTGGCTCTAGGACGGATATGACACTACAAAAAACATTCGAAGCGCGGCAGAACCGGGACTTAAAGATTTCCAGTACATTCCCATCATCGCAGTTACCGCTTCAACCCTAGAAGAAGACAGAGAGAAAGCTTTCAAAGTGGGTATGTCGGATTATGTCTTTAAACCTCTAGGGATGAACGTCCTGAAAGAGCTGGTGGCAAAATACGGCACCAAGCCAGCGCCAACTTGTAGTACAGAGGTGGGAAACAGTCTGCTGCCGGAAAATGCGGCTTCTTAGTACAGACATGCATTTTTAGCTGCACCGCGATAGCAACGATAGGAAAATATTTTAGGGGGAGCTAGCGATGAAAAGAAAACAGTCCACACTCCGGCTACGGGCAGAGGGTCTAGACCTCTGAAGAAGAGGGTGAACGCTAGAGGGGTCACGGCGGTTGGGATACAACGCGATGATGCAAGAGGAAAATAGTCCTTGTGGAGTTTTACCTGGCTCTTTCGTTGAAATTGGCGGGCTTCTGCTTAAATGTTTCGGGTTTCTTGACGACTCGGTGCTGTAATCTGTAAAAAGAATTGATAGCTATCCTTCCCTAAAGCGTTTGATGTCTGAGTAATTGAGGGCCTTTAAGCGTTATCTCTCGAACATCTTGTGGGGCTATAGCCCATCGGAACTCAGGGCATTTCAGAACAGAAGAGATTAAGTAATTAGGGTATGGTATGATCAACTGCAGTGGCATTCGGGGTAATAACTATTATACATTTCATGCACTGGTGCCCTATAAGCTTCTCTTTTCCTCGCCTTTCCTCCGAAGTTTAGCCTAACAGGAAATGAAAAGAAAGCTTAAGATGAAGGGAAAAAGCGCTGTTTTTGCAAGGCCTACACTTCAAGTGTGGCATGGTATAGGTACATCGGGAAATTATATATGCTGTTTTTGGTTTGCAAAAATGGTAAGATGGATTCGAGAATCATCAAATATTTGCAATTGAGCCTTGTATGCCAGGGAGAAACTCGTCTGGTTAAATGCTGGCTGGTTTTTCCTCCATGTGTTTCTCTCTTCAATAATTATGCATTTTGGCGATGTGGGTATCATGAGGATAGACTTGTGGATGTTCGGCTGCTGCCAAAGTTTACAAGTAGCGGGCGAATCTCATCTTTGGCTTGCATGGTGATGGCGGCTTGCCAGTGTTAGATGGGGTTGATGGAGCAGTGGTAGTGCTGGGTGGAGCAGTGGTAGTGCTTGGTGGCTTTGGGAGCCAGTCTCCAACATTAGGGTTGGACGCCTTGCAAAGGCCGAGGGCGGCAGCGTTGGACTCTAATTGCAACGAGCTAGTCAATATCCAATTTATGCTAGTGTGTCAGAAGGATTAGGCGAAAAGCACGTACTGTCCCTATCAGCTTGGCTGGTGCAGCTGGAGTCGACGCAAGGAACGACCTTGTCGAAGAATGGCTTGGAGTTGCAAATACACGGGATGTCGATACCGGTGCAGCCAGCAGATCCAATATTGCTAACCAGGCAGGTTTGCTATAATATTTGTCAGAAAATCTCTCTTCTTATCAAGACTGAGATTCTATGAAAACTTACTCCGCAAGATGGGAACTGGTCGAGCTGGGCGAAGGCCGCAGTGGCGAAGGTAGCGACAGCAAGGATGACAGCGGAGAACTTCATTTTGAATATGGGTCTAAGAATGAGATTCTACTAAGACTGTATGATCTTTTAGATTTTTAAAGTTGAAAGACTGAGCGAAAGTTTGGTTCAGGCTGTCAGGCTTGTGTTTTTGTCCCAAAGCTGCTTGTTGCTTGATGAGGATATAAGAAAGAAAGTGTGGAGAATGGCGTGAAGATTGAGGGTTCTTATACACCCGGAGGGGATACTGGGTAAAGCTGGTGGGAGTTTATCGATATCGATGTTAGCTTTACCTGTGGTATCAAGTTAGGTCTGGGGAAGCTGTTTCAATCGACATGGCTTGTGACATAGACTTCATGGGCCCACCTTTCTGATGAGGAAGTACAACCGGAAACAATTTCGTTGCGGTGTCTTTCATTAACAACGACCCCCTAGGCTATATCATAGGTCTGGGCAAGAATTTGTGGGTGATCTAAGGTAGTTGGGGCGCGATCGAGTAATGGGATAATTGGCCCATGGCACGAATGAGAAAGAAGGTTGTGAGCATGATCATTGAGTGAATGGACCTTGCAGGTTGACAGGCTTCGCTTTCCGTGTAATGCCAGGATCGACTGAAACCTGACTCATGAAAATTTGGGTTCTAAGCTCGTTCTAGTCCGAGAGGGCTTCCGAGTCTCGGCCGTCGGCGGTAATGTATTTGCCTCGTGGTCCGAATGTGCGAATCTTGATCGACATTCTTTCAAAGTTGTGCAGACATATGTAGCATGTGAATTCTTATAGAAAGGGCTCGTAAGTATCCACATGTAAATGCTAAATATGCGTATTTTGTTCAACTGATTCACTTATATAATCGATTGATTAATTGATCCTAGGAAAATACGAGGAGGCACAGCGGATATTCATGATTTGGCCCACTTTATGTGGGAATATCGAAAAAAAACGGCGTTCTCTGATTCGAGCACTATGTATCCCGGGATGCTGATATAGTAGATCATATTCGGCAAACTTCGAAATGTGGAGCAATTTATCATATCAAAGAAAAACTGGGGTTGAGTGATACCCCAGTTGCGCTCCCCGCGCCTCGATGCATGGTAGCTATCCAACCGATCTACATATAGCTATGATAACAAGGGTCACCCTCGTAGTCCCCCTGGAGCGCCCCCGGAGCCCGAAATCTAGCATTACAATTTAGGTAACTATTATTTCACATGCAGGTGCTTTGAGACATTTCAATCAAGCTCAAGAAGGCATGTGGTATGACTTCATATACGAGCAATTTATACTAAGAAAGTTTACACTACTAGGATTAAGAATTAGCGAAAAGAACATTAGCATAGCCATGCATTGGATCCTTAGTAAGACATACAACTTCGTGTAAGGAGTTTCTGTATCACCCAAAATTTTTTTTGATGGAAAATTAAAGCATCCTACTAGAAGGGCAATAAGTTGAGCGGTATCAAGTTCCTTCTGTAAGCTATACAGGATGATCAGGATATCATTGTCCTGAGGGATGTAATGTGGTGACAGCTGACTTTGCATGGAACATGCCCCGCGGGATTACTTCTACGAAATTAACTTTGGGTCCAGGGAGGAGAGGCGAAAAGCATGTTCATGCATGCTCTCGCAATTTTTCGGTCGCCATAGCGAGATCTAGAATTGAATTGAATAATAGAATCGTAAAATTCGCCGCTACGATCCCACAAACCCGGGAAAAAGGAAGAAACTCCAGCTCTCGAGCACAAGAGCTGGAGAATACAAGTTTGATTCCGTTCCAAATAACCAGGCCAACGTTGCAGCAAGCCAATCTTGTTCCTCGTATTGAATGATGCCCATGCACTAAGGAAAGTTGCCTTATTTTGGAAATTTCAAGAACTTCACTTATTTTAAGCCGTCAAGGGGATATTATATGTCATGGCTATCCATAGCGTTGCATACCGACACATGCAAATAAGAGGGCTAAATCGGCATATAGAGTTTCCCTTTTTATCGAGTGGTAGCGGTTGGAGGCTTGGTATGGCTGTGGGCCTTGGTATTCGGAAGGGCTTCGGCAGGCGTCAGACTAATGCGTAGGTAGGATGCAAGTTTTTTTGTCGCTAAAATGTCTGAAACAATTGAGGGCTTGAAGATTCGGTGGAGATTTGGGACCAATCGGCGTGAAGGCGCTGATTCACAAAATCTACTTGTGAAAAGGATCGCCTGAAAGAAGTGGAGACAAAAAATAAACATTTCTTACAGTTATGTGTATTTCCCCGCACTTTTACCAAGAGACTTGGCTGAAGGTTAAGCTCTTCGGCAGTCTGCGCATATCTCGGGGTGTTCGATATCAAGTCACATCCGAGCAAATCAATCAATGCCCAGAGCGTTCAAATATTATTCTATTAATGCAGGAACCTTGAAGAGAGTTTCGAAGGACCCACATTCAAAAGCAAGAAAGTAGAATATCTAGTGGAAAAGGCGGGTTCGGGAAACCAAAAGTGAGCGTGAGGCTGTTAATTTAGGCCGTAATGATCCTGGTTTTGAATCTCATGAAGCCGAGGCATATGTATCCGTTACTTCCTATTCCTGCTTGTGTCCTTGCATCCAAGTGAACTTGCTACCCTTCGGTGACATCGTGCCTCTTGATGATCCTAGCAAGTGAGCCACACCCTTCCTACCCCAGATGTAGAGATAACCTACCCGTCTAGACTGATGAGCTTTTGCTTCCCAGATTATTTTGTGCATCTGGGGTCCAAGCTTCCCCAGGAAATTATAGGTCGCAAATCGATAACGGAGGTACTGCCGTTTCGAGCAGGTGGAGACCTGCAGCTAGCGGGTTGACCAGGGTGCGACAAGGCGATTTTCAACCACACTTTGTGTTGTTTGCTGTTGGCTTTTTTGTGTTGCGATTTGAGGTTTGTTCTAGCATTTTGACACTCAATCTGCTGCGGCTCGAGTGTAAATTCCCAGATTAATCTCTTCGAATCCATTTTTAGGTAGGCACTTTGCACATGATTGTTAAATTCTTTACATATATGCAAGCCATCCCCGGTTACTAGTTCATCGATCCGAACCCGGGGCTTGTCTTACGGACGAACGGATATGTAAGAACCCAATACAGTTGAAGTGGACCCCAGATTGCCATTGCCATTGTCGTATCGCATTACATATTCCTTGACTATAAGCCAGGGCAAGCTTGTCTCAATCGACATCATGGCTCAACTGGAGCTCAGGAACCAAGAACTTCAAGGGCGATCCCACATGCTTGAATTGCGGGGGATATCTGCTCCTAGGCTCCTCTTCCCAAGAATCTTGTGTATCTACCGAAACCATGTTTCCTTATTCGATTCAGAAGGAGCGCAAGGAAGGGCTGAGATCATGTACAAGGAACCTAGCTGTACGATACAAGTATTCGGAATCCTCGGTCACTTTGAAAATCCCAAGTTTGCGATATCGGACCATGGCCGCTACTGAAACGGTCCGGCGGGAGCATCGGTAATCAAGACTATGAATATTTACGAATCGCTGAATTCATGAAAGGAGGGTTATAGTTAAGATAGAGAAGGCAAAGGTTTCGTTAAGCTTGATTATAGAACATTTCTCCGAGAAAGGTCCAATTCTTACCTGGTTCATCGATTAACACTACATCCACGACGAACTGCGACCGTAAAGGTCAAAATACATGTAAATTGTAAATGAGAGAAATCTTTTAAATGAAAAGTTGAAAATTAATTGATATGCAAAAAAAGCCTATTCGAACTCGCTCAATTGACTGATATCCCGAATGCGCACTGACAATTCGTTCCTGATTCCGTGCGTCTCGGTTCCTAATACAGCGCTGCTGAACTCAATTGGCGCCGAATAGATACCCTGAACTGATGTTTTCGTGACTTATATAATATAGTGATAACGATAATATAATACAGAGTTCCGCTAATTGGAAGAAAGCAACTTTACAGAAGTAGCATCCCCATAGTGAATGCAATGAAGGAGTAAAAGGAAATTCCAGCGCGCTGTTTCCAGCTAGATGCAGCGCCAGTTTGAACCGGTGGAGGGGCAGGAACGGTAGGGGAAGGAGCGATTGAAGTGACGAAAGTAGTCTCCTCGCAGTCATCTGTTTCTGCTGGTGGTTCCTCTTCGCAATCGGTGGGCTCTTCTGGTGGAGAGCTAGGATTTGGCACCGTTGGTTCTGGAGTCGGTTCCTCCTCACAGTCAGTTTCAGTAGGGGTTGGTGCTGGTTCCTCCTCGCAATCGGTCTCCGATGGCGCAGGCGGTTGGGTTGGTTGAGGCTCTTCCTCACAATCAGTTTCCGAGGGAGTCGGAGGCACCGTAGGCTCCGGCTCCTCACAATCTGTCTCGGAAGGAGTTGGAGGCTTTGTCGGCTCCGGCTCCTCACAGTCATCAGTAGTAGGCACGGGAGGTTGCGTTGGCTCCGGTTCCTCGCAATCGTCAGTCGTAGGTGCGGGAGGCTGAGTAGGTTCCTCAGAGCAGTCAGTGGTAGGCACTGGGGGCTCAGTAGGCTCAGGTTCATCCGTGCAATCATCAGTAGTAGGAGCCGGGGGCTGCGTAGTTGGCTCAGGTTCTTCTGTGCAGTCGTCTGTAGTCGTAGGAGCTGGGGGTTGAGTAGTAGGTTCATCAGTGCAGTCATCCGTAGTCGGCTCAGGAGGTGCGGTTGTTGGCTCTGGCTCGTCTGTACAGTCCTCAGTGGTAGTTGGAGGAACGGTGGTCGGCTCAGGTTCATCAGTGCAATCTTCTGTGGTAGTCGGTTCTGGAGCTGCAGTAGTGGGTTCTACTGTGGGCTCATCAGTGCAGTCATCCGTCGTTGTCGGCTCTGGAGGAGCTGTTGTGGGTTCATCAGTGCAATCCTCAGTGGTAGTTGGCTCTGGAGGTGCGGTTGTGGGTTCCGTGGTGGGTTCCGTGGTGGGTTCCTCTGTGCAATCCTCAGTAGTTGATTCCGGAGGCGCAGTGGTAGGTTCCGTCGTAGGCTCTTCAGTACAATCCTCAGTGGTGGTCGGTTTCTCAGTGGTAGTTGACTCTGGCGGGCTCTCCGTCTCCGAGGGCTCGTCTGTGCAGTCTTCCGTGGTGGTAGGCGCGGTTGTAGGCTCTCCGTATGTAGGGCCTTCCGTTGTCGTGGGCGCCTCCGTGGAAGTCTCCTCCTCACAGTCAGTTGTCTGTGGGGGCTGCTGATCGGATGTGGTAGTTGGTGGTCCTGTAGTAGGTGGTCCATCGGTCTCCTCACAGTCAGATGTTGGGTCCAGGGTAGTTGTGCCGTCTCCAGGATAATTAGTCTCACCAGGTCCATTGGTTACTGTAACTTCTGTGGTAGTGCTATCGCAGTCAATAGTGCTATCGATAGTGGTTGGTCCAACAGTAGTCTGAGAAGGCTGCTCGGGAAGATTTGGAATTGTGACGCCCAATCCCGCAGCGGCGCAGAGACCTTTTACTCTCATCAGTGTCTGCTCGAATTGACAATGCAACAAGCTTGTTGGAGTTGACACTTACCGACAGAAACCGCAGAAGCTTTGATGGCCTCTCCGACACTACAGCTTTTCCAGATGCATTTTCCACTTGCATACAAGAAATGCTTGTCCTTGCAACTGCACTTGAAGTCCATGAGACCACAACCGGTCTCAACGATATTCTTAGCAATGCATTGCAGTGCACAACCAGGATAGTCGTTGATATCAAATGCCGAAGCAGCAGAGCTCGACAGCAAGAGTGCTGCCGTCCATAAAGTCGAGACCTTCATTCTCTAGGTTCTAAGTCTCGAGTAAAGAGACAGGAGGAAGAGACAACGAGAGACTGAGTAGGAGTCTGAAGCTAGGAAGGAGTAGAAGAGAAAGACTTCTACCTCCTCTATTGTGGATACCTATTCGCTTTTGAAGTCGAGTTGACAAAGAGTCAAGCGATAGGATGGTACTTGATGAAAGCCATGCATCGAACCCCTACCCGGCCTCACCAATTTTCAAGTTCCAAAGGGTATTTTTCTTTCTTTCTTTTTTTCCTCCTCTTCCTTTTCGTGGGTTGGCCTTGGAGGTACTGCGATACCTGCACCCGGGGGCACCTTCAGCTTGATGGCCGAATACATACGGCCGCAGATTTATTATTTTACAGCATGACCAACTTTCACAATGTATTATCCAAATCTGCGCCGCACCTTTCATCTTAATTTCTTAATACGTAAGTGGAATTATCCAGTAGGTGCAGGCCAAGGCACAAAACCATTCCATTTTCTTCCTAAGAGAGAATTATGGAGTTCGTAACTGGCATCCCACAAGTTATTCAACATGGTGCACTCTGCCGATACCCTGGTCAGGACGTAGATCAGATTAGACGATCCTAGTCGTCATGCAGCTGGCTTGTGAACTTACCAAGAATGAAAAAATGCATGGTTTTCTTTTCTTATTCGGTGTTTTTTTTTTATTTTATTTTTTTAAGTGTGTTTAGTTGAGAACATTTTGGTATCATTCGGGGACATCGATGGAGTGTGTTCGTCGACAGAGCGATGCTCTACCCATCCGTATTAGGAAATGTCTCCGGTCTGTCGTCGAGGGTGGGTCTATTCCCCGCATTGACAGGGGAAGGTCATCCAGGACGAACCAGGGGTTCCACCATCCAGTTCGGTCATCATCCTGAGAGCCCCAACGACATGTGAGACCGAACCGACGGCAGCCACCCATCCCGTCGCAAAAAGTAACTCAGCAGAGGTCCATATCGCGAAAGACGGCAGTATCAATCTGTCTCCCATGCCATACAAATGACGTCTCGTTCTCAGCAATCAAATCGGACTCCCTTTTTTGTTTTATGGGAAAACAGAGTTTCATTTCGCCCATCTTTATGAGTTCTGTTTGCCTGACCCCTTCACTTGTGGGAAGATACAGGCGAAAAGCTTTTTGTCAATCATGCAGTTGAGAGGTTACAAGTTCGATACTCCCCGCATGTGCTTTTGATGTATGCGATATCGGACCCGATTGAGTCGCAAACATATGCCGAACTAGCTGTTCCATCGCATGAAGATCGTATCCGGCTCATTTCGGGGGCATTCTCCTGCCGTCTTTTGTGCCGTCCAAGAAAGGGCGTGTGGATTTGAACCGCATCCTGAAGTTTCTGTTGAAAAAGGGTTTCCTGAATTCGCACACTTTTCAGGAGTGTGTTGGGTGAACTAGAACTTTCCCGGCTTGCGTTGCGTCGTCGTCTTGGCCGGAGCCCAACGAGACCAGCCGGAGTTAGATTGTGTTACCCAGGCTTGGAACCAGAACACCACCTTCAACGCGTCGCCACGTTATATCATCCTTCCATAAAATCGTGGAAGCTATAGCCATGTCCGCTAACGACACAGAACAAGAGGTTCGCTCCTATGATCCGTAGACCTCCCTATCCAAGTCACTGATATCTGAACTACAAGGGCAACAGCGGCTCAAATCCGCATTATGGTGCGCAACGAAGACCCCATTCCATCAGATCGTATATGTATATGCGCATACATGCCAAAAAAAATAAGCTCTTGCTAAAAGGCGTATAATGTCCGTAATGGTCCAGGTACCACGTTGGCAAGCTTGTCGATGAAGCATGCATGGATTTGAACGTCAACGCGACTCCACAGTTCATAGGGTCCCTGACGGAGCTTGCCTGGGTTCAGTTTGGTACGCTCTACACCCAGTATAGATCTAGGAACCGGCCATATAAACCTTCATCCATGCATCACGGGTAGACGGTATGAGAAACCAAGGGGGCTAACTTGTAACCACGTGGCGGTTAGATAATATCGCAAAGGATCTTGAGAACTTCGCAAAGTAGTGTAATCTTCTATAGCTGTTCAGGGGTCAGACCTTTATTGACACAATGTGAGGCTAATGTACGAACGTCTTTTATAATAGGCATGCAAACAGAAGTACAGTATCTACAGCAGATGTACTACTACTTGCAAGGAAAAACCCAGATCTTCACGGGCTACTGCAGAAGGTCGTAGACGAGGAGGCTGCCGAAAGGGCTGCTAAAGCGGCGGGAAAGTCGAAACGATGATCAAATGATTTTATGCATAAAAGTGTATCGCTTTCCTCTTTTTATCTAACACAGATACCATTCAAAATCACTTTTCTGTCACGAAAACTTCGCTCGGGGCTTGGCTAGTCATCCGGCTCTTAGAATTTTTCCTCCTCAACGCCTATAGGACAAGAAAAATGCTCTTTCGGAAGGTCAATCGCATATAAGTAAGAAAGCTCAATAAGTAAATTCAGCCCATAACAGTTTCAATGCATGTGAGAAGTGAAAATCCACCCCGATCTATTCTCAAAATACTTCAGATTTCACCTCATCCGCCCCAACCTCTTCTTTTTCTTTTCTTTATCCAAGCCTATTCATTCACATTTGAAGGCTAGATAACTCATTGAGTGCTTTCTCGTAGTTCTTCACCCTCGTCTTGTAGTTCACCAACCGGGCTTCTTCTACTTTCCTTTCTCGTTCGTCTATTGGATCTCGTAGAGCGGACTCTCTGAGCTTATTTTCTTGTCTCAAAACGGTTCGCTGGGCGGCCTCCAACTTCAACCGCAGTTCGATCATTTCTTCCGTTAGAATTGGCGGCTGAGTACCAATGCCAAGGTGAATTGAAAGATTTTCGGACAACTGCCTTGAAATACTGCCTATTGGAGCGTCGTCACCTGGCCGAAGTAATTCGATGCGCATCTTACCTGCCAGCTGTAGTAGCTCAGACATGTACCTGGCTAGAACGCTCCGGGACTCCAAGTCGGCAGACTTAATGTATACTATAATTTCACCGAAGTCAGCAGCCCCCTTCGATCGTTTTTCGAGTATATATAGAGATACGTTACCCCAACACGCATTCAGGCGCCCGAACTCATGATCCAATGATCGGATTCCTTTGGAACACCTCATTAAGAGACCGAACTCCTCCTCTACATATGGACATTCGTACTCGGGAGACGGTCTCGGGAACTCTGCCACCATGATTGAAAGCGCGTCGTCATGAACATATCTTGGAAGTTTCTGCCATAATTCCTCCGTGATAAATGGCATGACCGGATGGGTCATTCTCAGAGCAAAATCAAGGACGGTGTACAGTATCTCCGTAGCTGAGAGGCTTTCTGATTCTGTATCTTCAAATTCACAGCTTTGGTAATATTCCTGTTTTGTTGTCAGCCAGTCAGTCAGTTTCTGGTGGTAATATGCGCGTGCTGAAAACAAAACGTTTCCCGGACGGCCCCTCACATACCAAATACGTTGGAATATAATGACCCCATAGTTCCTTAATGGCCCTTGTTGCTTTTGAGAACTCTCTCATCTCCATCGCTCCTTCAATCTCCCGACTGGCAGTGTTCAACATGTGCAGAATGTATCGGTCACCAATCCTCTGTGCCATCCGCTGCCCATAAGTCGATTTCGTCGGCTTATAGTCGCTCGGGAGCATCTTTATAGCACCATGGACCGTCTCATACAACCCGTCACAGAAGGCGCGGCACCTTGCTACGACCTTGACATCTAGAAGAATATTTTGGGCTACACGCCCCCCCGTTAGTACACCTCTTAGTATATACTTTGGGATGAAGCCATACTTACAGTCTGCAGTATAGTTTATCAATGCAAATCTAACTGCGTCCGCTCCACACTCCGGGATCCCGTCCGGGAAACAAGTGGCTTGGAACTTCTGTGTCCGCTCGAGTTCCTCGTTACTTGGTGCCAGGTTCTCCTTCGACAGCTTCTGTTCCAGTGCCTCCAGCGTGCTGCCGGTGATGATATCAACGGGGTCAACGGCATTACCCATAGAATTCGACATTTTTCTACCTTCTAAATCCGTCACCAGAGGGTGGAACAAAACCTCTCGGAATGGAGCTTCACCTGTCAACTTCAAGCTCACCATTATCATCTTGGTGACGCCTGACATCAACGTATCAATTCCTGTATCCAATATACTTGTCGGGTAAAATTCTTGGAAGTCGGTCCCTCTAGGCCATCCGAGGGCAGAAAGTGGCCAAATAGCGGCGGAGAACCGCGTATCCAGAACACTCTCGTCTCTCGTTAGTCTGAACGGTTTATCCGGGAAGGCCTCCTCGCCCTTCCTTCGGGCCTCTTCCTCCGTTCTGCCGACCATCCAACGCTTGGGATTGGATATATCCGGGCTGATAGCATTACGTTCCTCCTCCTTAAGGCTCAAGAACCATGCCGGAATTCGTTGACCCAACCATAAATTTCTCGACAGACACCAATCCTTCTGCTCCTGTAGGCAGGCCAGATATTCCTTTTTGACTGACCCTGGGGGCATTTTAATTCTCCCATTTCTGACAGCCTCTGCCGCATCCTCTGCCAAATCGCCAGTTCTTACCCACCATTGTGATTTTGATATTGGCTCAATTATGTCTCCTGAACGGTTGCAGATCTGGAGAACCTCTTCGCATGGCTCTTTCTTGATGAAGAGGCCTCGTTCCTCTAAATTCTCGATTATAGTCGACCGCAGCTCGAATCTCTGTTGACCTTTCCAGAGCCCTCCTGCATCATTTACTGTCCCATCTTCTTTGAAGACAACTACAGTCCCCAGTTGGCTTCTCTTGCCGATCTCAAATGCACCCTCGCTGTGCCCTGGAGCAACGCTCATGGCTCCGGTTCCAAACTTGGGATCGACGGTGAAGTCCCCGACAATCGGCAACAACCGACCGGAGTACGGGTGCCTAGCACTCAATCCAATCAAATGTGCATGCCGTTTATCATCAGGATGTACAGCAATTCCTGAATCTGCTAACAGCAGCTCAGGTCTCGTCGTCGCCATTTGGATCCAGTCGATTGTGTTGTCATCTTTAATTATGACATACTTGTAATAATACAGAAATCCAAATTCGACTTCGTCGGTATGCCCTGGAACTTTAAGGCTGGCTGGTCCGTTAATCCTTAGAACATTAACATCGAGCTCGGAAATAGCGGTTTGTAGAGTAGGGCACCAGTTCACGACGCGGCTTCCTCGGTATACAACCCCTTGTTCGTACAGTCGAACGAAAGCTTCGGTAGCAGTCTTACTTCCAGCTGAGTCCATGGTAAGCCCCTTCCGAGTCCAATCCATGGATGCACCAAGTCGTCTGAACGCCGACGATATTCTACTGCAATGCTCTTCTTTCCACTGGATCAAGTACTTGGTGAAACGTGGGCGGCCTGCTTCGTGACGGTCTAGACCCTTCTCGCGGATCAGTTTTCTCTCGACTATGCACTGGGTGGCGACCCCTGCATGATCGGATCCGGGTAGGAACAAAGTTTTGAACCCTTTCATACGATAATACCTTGCTAGTGCATCTTGCAGGGAGACTGCAAGTGCATGGCCGCAGTGAAGGTCGCCGGTAATATTTTGGGGTGGTGCGAATATCGTGAAGATTTTCTTTGCGTGGTCATCGAAAGAGCTCTTTTTGGAGACCTCTTCGGGATTGACAAGACTTGCTGATGTGAAAGGACTCATCTCTGAATGATGTTGAATGCCACTGTCTCCGAATGTCACCGAAGTCTGGGAGGAGGCTAAAAGCCTCTCATCTGGTTGACTAGATTCAGAAGTCGTCCCTGAGACGGTACCAGAGATAATCGGAAATGGGCCCGACTGCGAAAGCTGGCCTGCTGGATGGCTGCCAACTATTTCACCACTCGAAGCAACGGTCCACCTACCGCCACTAGCAGCTTCGGTTGCTGCTCGCGAGTTATTAAATCCCAGCCAACTTTCCTCGGGCGGATGAGATGAAACCGGGCGATGTGAACGATGGTGATGGGGACCAAAATACCCATCTTTCTCCCATTTGCCATACCACTTCTCTTCGACTTCCTTTGGTTTATACGAACTGCCTCTGTACAACAACTAAGAGGGTCGAATAGATAGACTCAGCAAAGTACAAGTTGTTTCGAGAGGCTCGAAGAAAAAAAGAAAACCAACCGGGTTATGGTTGGTGGCCATTACCGCCTTCGAACAGGAAGAACAGTGGCTCCACCAATTCTAGCGATCTATATGCGATGGTTTTGCTTTCGACCGATTGATGCTTTGGCTTAAATTTCAGTTCATAAGGGTTATACCAGCTCCAAAAGGAGACGGACAGGTGACTTTGAGTGAGGCTTTATTGGGCGGTTGAAGGGTGCCGGACGCGATCCTGATATCTAATTAGAAGAGATATCTAGAGCTGGACTGACGTTGAAAAGAAAAAAAGGTGACGCGATAGCTGAGCAGAGGATGATCTATCTACAACCACGGCGATCTGTCGACGACACTTGCAACACATTCTGACTTCCAAAATGCAACACAGGGCATTACTGAACACTTTGACTAGTCCGACAGATAGCACAAGGCTAACTATTCTCCATCTGGTTGTACAATTCATCTAGTTGAGCCATAGACTAGCTGCTCGAACCTAGCGTATTAGTCAATACAGTCTTTTATCACCTTCTTCACTCTTGATTCCTTGTGTGTTGCGTCTGGCGTCCAGATCCAGATCCCAATGCAAAAGCAGGTGTATTCTGGTCTGGTTGTAGCCAATGTACTCTAACTCATCCTATGTAGTCGTCTCGCAACCCACACCCGCAATCACCAAGAACAAAATAGAAATTCTTTTTTTCTATGTTATATTAATTTGGTATAGTTCTATCAGATTCTGGTCCATATGTGATGTTCTTCCCTATGGCTCAAGTGAGTGTATAATGCACAGTAATCTAACTTGGTGGGATGTCGCTACTCGGATCCGGCTGTCTACCGGCCGAAACGTGCCCTCTCATTCGTTGATTGCAAACAGTCGATTTGTCAACCCCTGTTGCTGCCGCAGAAATATTCGAGCTAGGCTAGCCCAAACTAACTCGGCCGCGAGGCATGTCGGCCGGTATTAAAAACGTCATAAAGCCAAAATATTCCGTGAATTGCTTTCAATAAAGGATTATTAATCCGGATATCCTCTTCATCTTACATATATACCCAAGTGTATATATATACAATAACTTTAGATCCAAGGTTATCTTCTTCATATCCACAGCATCGAGTACAAGACGCTAAGACTTTTAACAACTGCAAATTCACGAGAAGTTCGAAGATATGGCCGCAAAGCAAGCTATCGCATTGGTCGCTGGGGTCGGACCGGGCACTGTATGACCCACGTGCAAACATCTTCCCTAGGCATATAACACAACTAAATGCATATAAACGTCGCTTCTAGGGTGCCGCAATTGCCAAAAAATTCGCTTCATTATACTCTGTTGTCCTTCTAGCTCGAAGTCCCGGCTCCTATGAATCCACAGTGAAGGAGATCAACGAATCCGGCGGCAGCGCGGTCGGATTCCCCGCCGATGTCCAGGATGAAGCGAGCATCAAGAACGTATTCGAACAAGTAACCAAGCAGTTCCCGGATAAACCAGTCGCGGCGGCGATATACAACGTCGGCGGAGTCTTCTCTCGAAAGCCATTCTTGGAGCAGACGGTTGAAGGGTTCAAGCTCGGATACGAGACCAGTGTGTACGTATTATCATGTTGAAACCCGGCCACAGAGGATCTGACTAATACGAGATACAGCCTGGGCGCCTTCATTTTCGCTCAAACAGCCCTCCCACACCTTCTCGCCGCCGCGAAGTCCTCATCGGTCCCGCACCCACCATCCCTCTTCTTCACCGGTGCAACAGCAGCCACAAAGGGCTCACCATACCTCCAATCGTTCTCACCTGGGAAATTCGCACTGCGGTCCCTAACCCAGTCTCTAGCCAAGGAGTTTGGACCAGAGGGCGTACACGTTTCGCATTTGATTGTGGACGGGATCATAGATACGCCTAGAACGGCGGAATGGATGAAGGGTGCGCCAGAGGGCAGTAAGATTGATCCAGCTGCTATTGCAGAGACATATTGGGCGTTGCATCAGCAGCCTAGGACGACGTGGACGTGGGAGTTAGATGTTAGGCCTTATGTTGAGAAGTGGTAGAGTACTTAAATTCCGGTCCTAGAATCAAGTAAAGCTTGGAGAATCATGTATTGGGCTCGCAGGCCTTAATATGGGGTAGAAATAGCAAAGACTCGACTGCAAATACAATATTCAATTAACCTCATTAAGTTTTACCGATAAAAGTTCTTATCATTAATACCACTTACTTTAAGAGATATTTCTTGACTAGTGTTGTTTCGTAGATTTAAATTTTGAACCTGTATCCGGTTCGCCGTAGCGCTGTACATATATGGTCACCAACTTAGAGGCACCCCCGACGGCTTCCCCACAAAGCACAAGTACCCATTACCAATTAATAGCTGTTAACGGGCATACTTTACAAGAATGGGCGACTCTACGTCGAAACCAGAAATCCTCATCCTGAGTCTCAGCGGTTGGTACGGGGAGTCGGACGCGACAACCCTCGCCGCGCTCGCTGCGAAGGCTAACTTGACAAAGGTCAAGAGCGAAGAAGACGCCCTAGATTGTATCGAAGACAGGCCAGAAACAATCATCGCGGTTGACGAGAGTCTAACGAATCCACGCTACGACGAGGTCTTGCAGGAAATCATAAGATACGTTCGCGAAGGCGGAAATTTAATCTTCGCCTTCGGATTTCCGTCCACAGTCCATTGGGATAAAGTTGGTGGATTCTTTAACAAATTCGGCCTCTCTTGGACCGCCGGAGCTTATACGAAACACGATATAAAGTTTAACTTTAATGCAGTCCTCCCGTGGGATAGCATCCCACCATCTGGCTACCCGTCTAAATACTACATGAAAGCGCTTTATATCCATGGAGCGCCACCTGAACAAAGAATATATCGACCCCGTTCGAGCGATCTAGCCGCAGTCGTTGGTGCAGCTGTTGGGAGGGGGTACGTCACGTTCATTGGGGACGTCAATGCTGAGGGGACAAATGAGATCCTGCTGTCGCTCCTCGGGTTGTCTTCATAGCTTTGAGCGAAAGTCATATCCTGACTTTCTCATCCTCCAAAAATTATTATTGCTGTATGTAGATTTGGGAAAGCCCGGCCGGAAGGTTAAGGGCAGATTTCCATAACGAGAACTACAGCAAACACATATTAATAGAAGAATCCCTCGAGCTATACGCAACATATGACCACGCTTGGTACGTTATATATATTATTTTATACCAAACCGAATACTAAACCGGTTGGCGAAGGATTGAACCTAGTAGACCTGCAGCTTTTGGCGGCAGCAAATGCTTGGTGGGGAATAACGTGTGGTTAACGTGATTATGAGATCTTGCGACCAAATCTTCAAGCTTACGATATCGAATTCACAATTTACATATTGAAAATATATGCATGGCAAGCCTTTGCATTGCGGTTTTGACCGAACAAATAGCAACTATGTGAGAGAAACCATCCCAACAGAACGCCTGTTCAAAAAGCAATAGTCGCCCTGGGCCTTCCAACAACCTTCGCGATTATGCCGAACCCCTCGGAGAGTCTTTACCGCTCCATCAATTAATAATAACCCTCCTGGTAAAACAGGGCCGAAAAAAATAAAATAAAGTAAAGTAAGAAGATATTTTATGCTTGCTGTTCCATGTAGGTCTTGCCGACCCCATAATCGCTGCAGTGGTAATGATTGTTTTTGTTTGTTACGGGATATCTTTAATGACTGGGATATGACATTCCGGCAGGTTGCTGGTAACCAGTCTGGTTCGCCGGAACCAATAGGGCTTTCCTACTCTCTGTCTCGCGATCTTCTTGGATGAGCACGCAGCACTATAAAAATAAATTAGCAAACATATTCCATAAACGACTTTAAAGACATCGAACAAAATACTAACCTCGCACCAGAAATGTCTGCAGCAGTCTCCGATACCAGATCCTTCAAGGCCATACCTCTGCCTGATCTCTCCTCTCTGCATCATTCCCATAACCCATTGAACACCGCACAGACACATCAGACCGCAGAAGCCCCAGCAGTGGCCATTGCAGTTCTTGTAGTTCGACATGTCATTGTTCCGGAGTCTGTGCTGAATCTTGCCGTAGGTGATACACGGGCACCAGCACGTCATGCAGCCTTGATGTCATATTGTTGTTAAATATCGCTCGGAATGAATGTGATAGAAGGGTATTTTTAACCTACATTTGCCCATATCACCGAAGCAACCACACATTCCATGCTGCCATTCGCCTGGCTTGCGAGTATGTTCTCCCTTGTGCTCCATTTGTGGCTGCGGTGAAGGTTGAATCGGAGTAGGAAAGGCTGCTTGAGGTGCGGGAGATTGCGAATGCTCCTGGTACGATGGATACTGTTGGAACTGTTGCGGGGGAGGAGATTGATGATACTGTTGATGATCCGGCTGAGGGAATGGTTGCTGGTAGTTTGGAGGCGACTGAACCTGCTGTCCGTAGGGAGTTTGGGCTTGATGGTCCGGATACACGGCCTTATTTTCGGTTTGGTACGACATCTTAAGGGAAGAAGGGGGACAAGGAAGGTTTATATAACACTCGCAGTGAATCTTATGCAACTATCAACCGTCTAAGATATTCTTAGTATACCCCTCCACTAGGCTGATTTTGTCTGACAGGATAAGAATGCGAACTTTGTTGTTGCTCGTGTGGGCGAGCTGAGGACGAATAAGCAAGCACTCTACGTATATAAAAAAACGAGAAGAATGGTCCGAAACGTTGCACGCCGAATGCAGGGGTGGGCAGGCGTTTTGAGTGAACTTTAATCGTCAACACCGGGAGGCAACCTTTATTTTATTTTATTTTTTCGTTTTTGGGAACGCTGAATGGGCGAGCGTTGTGTTGGTTGTGTGGTAATTTATGCAGGATGGCTTTAGTATTCCTTAGCTATTCGCTCGTCCGTCAGCATTTCTTCCCAACGGATCAATCACAGACACGACAAGGGAAAAAAGTGGGCTCGGATGCAGGACACGTTGGAGGAAATAGTAATACTGTCAAGGGTAAATAGAACTTACCAAAAGCGCACCGACAGCTGGTCAGCCCTAATCAATTTTAAACCGTTCCGACTAATTTCAAATTCTGACCTGGGGAAGAGTATATATCCAAGTCGTTTGCATGAATGCCTTGTCGGGTCGTGGTAAGCAAAACTTTATATGAGCAACCGCGATCTGACAGCTTCCTATTTGATTTTAAGCCACTAAAAAGAATCTTGTCGGGAAAGGAAGAAAAGGCGAGCTACAATGGACATTCGCATGTCGCGCTTTTAAACTTCTTTCGCCTGCCATGATTTTTCTTCTTTTCGTTCCGTGATGCAGTGATGCATTGGACTATTCCAACTCAAACACATTTCTTGATACCAACCTCACCCTTAGCATGTGGTTGTCTGTGACTAGGGAAAATCAGTGCTCGATATGGTGCGCTGGGCTGACAGGATGCTGCGACTACCGAAGAGCCAAGGCTCGAAGGCTCATGCGTGATCTTCGGAATGATCTCACAGACCCCTTGCAAGATAGCCACCACGGATCTTTTTTCATTCTGTTGTGGACTGTGCTATCTTCTCAGCTTGATACCTTGACTTCGATTTCGCTTTCCTCTTCATTCCATCAAGGACGGCTTAGAGGTTTTTTTTTTTTTTTTTTTTTTTTTTGGAAACACGTAAAGATCTAACCTCGAAGGAGTCACGAAATTCACACCGAATGAGGTCAAAACCAGAGAAAATACATACATGTCACGACCCGGAAGTGGCAGTTGACGGGTGGTGTCAGCAAACAGATCGTTTGCAGGGATGTTCTTCCCCCATGTGCATAAGATGTTCCGCTTGCGGAGCCACACGAGCCAACCTAACTAGCTTTGATCAGCCTAGCGGGGATCTCAGGATGAGCCTCTTGATCAATCTATCGTCGCTATTTTAAGTCAAGGTTTGTTAGTCAAAAATCGAGAGGCTAAAAATGAAGACATTCCAAGGAAAGAATTCGTCGAAAAGCAAGCCTTTGCTCTCTTTCTTTTGGAAATATTCCATTTTAGCGTGGCTGTACCATGGAGCCCACGTCGTATATACGCTCGCCATGACAAGAACCAACGGAGGTTATCGCATTGGTGTTGTCACGGAGCCTTTTTGCGGCCCCAATAAGATCCAATCGCTCTGTGACCGGATTTCGGTAAGTGGAGCCTTATAACTGAGGAAATTAGGGCGCACCCTCCGACGGGTTCTTCGCTGCCTATCTCAAGAGCCGCAGCAGGAAGACCTATACTTTGCAAGCTCGTCGGTTCCACACACCTTTAAAATTTTCATGCAGGGGCATCGGATATGTGCCTTTATTCCGTCTTGTAAATCTTTTATTCTGACACCTTGAAAAAATACTATAACACAGCCAAGAATGATAGAATAGAATAGCCGCCAGAGTCAAAAAAACAACAACGATAGAGTGAGAAACCAAAAACGCAAATTCAACCCCAAATGAAACACACCAAAGAACGCCTGAACCCATGAATGCACCGCACAAGTATTAAACAGCCTCCTTCTAAAACCTTAAAATCCCCATGACATGGAAAAAGAAAAATCTTTGGAAAAAAGAAAGAAAGAAACAGTGATCATCTATACCGGTGGTCCATCTCTTTCTTCGCGTTCTCCACAACATTCACTGCTGTCTCCAAGATATCGCCTCCCTTCCTCCAGCTGACCAGCAAAACTCCTCTCCCTTGCTCATCTAGTGCCCTACTCGCTTTTTCCCATCGTTGTCTCCAAAGCCACTCCTTTTTGTCTATACCGCTCGCCGGATCCCAAGTTTCTGTGCTCGTCGCCCCGCTCGAATTGGTGTAAACAACATTCCCACTACTACCGATCGGCTGGATCGTGTTTTGATTGTTAGAGGAACTAGCCATAGAGCTTGTCCGACTTATTGTCGTTGTAGATTTATCGGAGTCTGTGGGCGCGCGGATCGTAAACCTCGGTGGATCCATAGCACTCGGAGTATCGCTTCTTGGGCGGGTTGGTAGATTGGGAGAAGAAAAGGAAGCACCGCCGGCGCCCGGCCGAGTATTTGAAAATCCATCTCGAATAACCTTCGGGTTTCGTGGCGTATCAAAGACTGCTGAAGACTCGGCTTTCCAGATTTTTGGCGGGCTGGGCGATTTGTGTGGCGGAGAATGCGGAGAGCCCGAGTTGATTCTATCGTCTAGACCAAGATTCTCGGCAGACAATTCCATAAGGTCGTCATAGGAGGGTCGAGAGATGTCGATTGGCATTGATCGAGGAGGCGACCTACCATAGTGATTTGTCGCGGGTAGCTTCTTGCCTTTCAAATCCGTTGGCTTCTTCGGCAGTGGTGGCGGTGCCTTCTTGGGGATAGCAGTTGTACTCGTGGAAGGTGCGGTAGGTGCTGTCGCAAAGGATGTCGTGGATGAAGTCGGGTATAAAGTATGCCCCTCCATTGGCTTCAGAATAGTTGGCCCCTCGTCATCGTCTGAGCTCGAAAAGTCTAGTAAATTCTCTTCCTGTGGTTTCTTGCTCGGCAATGATCCGCGCTCAGCAGTTCCTGTCCGGCGAGGCGGTGCAGATGGCCTGCTTGATGAACCTCCAGAATGCTGAGGCTTCAGAGTTGCTGTGCTAAAATTATTGCCCTCAAAGAAGCCAACATCTTCCTTTGTAGTGACATCCCGTATAAATATGGCCTTAATACGTCCGGGGTTTGCGAGCGCCACAGCGACATAGACTTCCAAATCGGCTTCTCCAGAATCCCCCACCATAATGAATCTCCTATTAGGAAAGTCTCGCAATATTCTTTCGAGACTGCCCTTTTTGCGGTCCGCTACGGGTTCGAAAATGCCTTGGAATACAGACTGATACTGCTTGAGATGAAATGACCCGCTAGGTAAATTCGCTGCTTTGAAGTATTCTCTAACCAGCGGATATAGCTGCCACGGGCTGTTTGAGACGTAATGTATCGGGACATCCAGGAACGCCAAAGTATTGTACAGTTCAGTGATTCCAGGTATTGTGAGTGAGTTATAATCCCTGATGAACACGTTGCGTGCCATTTCCCTCACTCCTGCCGTGACCGCTGAATTCTTTATCGTGTCATCGATATCAGATATCAGACTTATACCGTGTGATTCAAGAACTTGAACCTTCTCGGTCACACTAAGTCTCTCCGATGCCAATACCCGAAGATCTGTAGGTATAAATCCCAACTCGGCGCGTAACGCAAACTGGCCGTAGGCATCCGTGGTGATCGTATGGGATTCGGACTTCTTTTCATTGTAGAAGAATATTGTGACCGGTATATTTGGGGAGGCCCTCGCCATAACGTGGAACATCCGATGCTTCAAGAATTCGTGCGCCGTGTCTAACTCTTTTGATGTGAGGCCTGTTGGTGCGTTTCCTGTAGGATTTCTGGGTTGCATATAACTCGAAGCGTATGCAGCCGCTCGCCAGGACAGCTTCTTGACTAGTCCCGGCGCGGGCTCTGACTCCGATTTGCCTAGCTCCGACAGATTCGTTGTGCTAGCTCTCGGTGAAGGTGCCGGCGACAGAGATCTAGCAGATGCAACGCCAGACGGAAGCGTAGAGGGTCCCGCCTCATCATCACTCAGACCATCAGCGTCTAGATGCCCCGATTGGAGCCTCGAGACGGCTTCCATATCTGCCTTCCTATCCTCCTCTGTTACCCCCCTGCCTTGGGCCGGTAACCCACAAAGCTGCCTCGCGACCCCCATTAGGAACCGATTTTTCCTGGTTAGAACATTTGAGGGTGGCTCAAATATCCACCCTCTAACATCGATCTCGGCGACTGTCGCACTGTCTGGTGGGTTCGGTCGATCATGAAACTCTGCAGATTCATCGGAATGTTGGCGTTCATGTCTATGCCTCGATGTGGACCTCGTTGTATCTTTCTCGTGCATTATTTTCCTCGCATAACTCGGGAATAGAATCATCTCCTCCGTCCCAGTGGGTCGGATATCACGATTCGTCCATTCTCCCGACTCTGAACCACTCGCCGTACGCCCTGCGGAGCTAGTAATCGGTTGATCTACATCTTCTCTACCCCGATAGTAATTTGCGATATAATTCTGCCGAGCCTCGTTCGCAGCCCGAAGTGCGCCAACGATCCTTGCCCGTCGGGCACCCGGTTCTCTCGGTGGTTGCGGCGCATTATCCTGATCTGATGCTGAGTTTCTGTAACTCCCCAAATACGCCGACGGATCCACCCAAGAACTCAGTCCCTGTGCCATTCTTTTGATTTTTGATAGACCGGTCGGATGTCTTCTTTTTGCCGGCCTTTGATGCTTCTTGATCCTTCTTCTATGCTGCCGTGTTGCTATAAAATAGTATATACGTTTATGGAATCTTTGTAGTGGAGTTTCGTGGAGAAATGGGAGTATATGATGGTGTAATGTTCCTTTGGGGCGTAGGAAGCGAGGGAGGAGCGTTCGGCTTAAGCTTCCCGGTGGGAATACAGAACGGACAAGAATGAGTCCTCGACGGACGTAGGGGCGGAGGTTAAAGAGGGATTGGGGACGAGGTAGAGGTGCCAGGGCTGCGGTCTTGTGAGAGAGGAAGGTGGGCGGTTTGGAGGAAATAAGCGGAGAGCATCGGTATCATCTGAGCGACCCGGTACGCCGTTATTAGTTATTCCCCCATAATCAAGCTGGTAGTTTCGAGGATTTTTGTAAAGGATTAGAATTGTTACTCACGTTCTATCAGGAGGCGCCTGTCATGGTGAGGCTGGACGTCATTGGTCTTCGTGATGCCTTAAATGCGGGTCTGGGGATGGTCTAACGTAATGTCTGGGCTTTACGCAAGCCTTCCGCCGCCAACGGTCCAACAACGTGCTCGGTTGCACAACGCAAAAAATACCACACTATGGCCAGATGGCCGCTCCACCTGACCTTGTCAGTAACCATCATGACAAAAAATATTTCCAGCTGAGTGGCCAGCCCCTCCTGGAGGTCATGCAAGGTACTCTAATGAGTTCCACGTTTAGTATACTATTTTGAGCAAGTTCGCTAAAGAGAAGCACTCACTTTCCTTTTTTTTTTCCTTCTCAGAATTTCTGTCGCGTTAAGCTTAAGCGCTTGCTAATGATGCTCAACGACGATTGTTTCGTAACAGAGAGAGTTGACCGTATCTATTTTATATACATTCAAATCCTTATATCTTAGTATTACCTATTTATATTATAGAAAAAAATCTGCTCTAGACTTTATATGCCCCTATTTTCAAGACCCCAGTTTGATCATCGACTGGTGGACGAATATCGGCTTGTAGAATTGGTATCTTCTATTCCGTACCCCTCTTTCTTACTAATATTAGCCCAATATTCATCAACGCCGAGTTTTGGAAGCTTGTACTCTAGGAATAACGTGAAAGGATAATGTATTCATATAATTTATTCTCCGGCACATTTTGCATCTTTAACGAACTCACTTTGTTTGCCTATTTTACCCAGCACCCGTCTTGAAACCACAATAATCTTGGATTAGGCTCTAGCGTCTAATTTTCAAGTAAAATTATCTCTTTCTTCTTTCTTCCCTCTTGTCGCTTAATCTAAACAGAAGGGAGTTATGTGGAACCTCCAAAATATTATATTAGAATACTCGTTACTCATATATCGGTGAATTAAATGCCACTTCTAGATAACTGTGCTTCCCTATTAGAGAATAGTGTCCCCGAGAGCTTGATATCATGCCTGAACGTTTCCCTACTGCGCCACATTACGCCCAGTACAGGCCGGGGGAACCGGTATATCCACCGGTCCGGAGAGATGCTCGGGAAGAAGTTTCGACCCAGAGGGTGCGGGGCACATTACCGGCGACGCTGGGAAACCTAAAATTCCATTATGCTGATGCTTCTATATCATTTGACTTCAACCCCTCCTCTACAGCTAGATTGTACCACTCTTAGGCAGGTGTCAGCAACAGGATATGCCGATTTCGACTATTGCAATTCTCTAGGAGGGGCTACCGCCACTATTCCAATGATAGGATCAGGTTATCGTAGGAAACCTTTCTTGGATCCTGCCTGCCCTGCTGCATGTACATGCATCAACGGTCATTCTCAATTGGTTAGACGCCGCTGTCATAATATAAATGCAATATATTAAAGGCGGCTAGTTCGGGTTCAGCATCGATAATGGTAGCCACATGTGAACAGGCTATCGCATTGAAATTTCGAAGTTCCGTCATGACCCCGCGCTATTGATGTGCAGAATCCAATCCCAGGCCACTGCACTTACCCCGCAAATATTAATAATGTGCATAGTTCTGAACATATGAGCTGCGATCGACAAATTACATGGCATGAAAAAAAAAAAACAGAGTTTGAGTACCGCCGAAAATCTTCAAATTCCACCTATCCAATCGTCTAAAAACGACCTGAAGTTTTGCGGTGCAGCGTGCGTGGTAAGTCATTCGCCGCTAAACTCTTCACGGTGAGATGCATGCTGTGCTGTTTGACACCAAATGCACGGCTACTGCTAGCCACGTCAGGATAGAGGCCGAAGCCTACGGGCCAGACACGAGCTGAGGACCCTTCGATAGCGGGTTAGGAGCATACCACCTTTTCTACTGCGGGGCTGCTGGATTCACGACCACGTCCTCCTCCCGGGAGCTTTAAACCCCTCCTATCAATTCATACATTTCATTCTTCCACAGCATAAAATTCGCATTCCTAAAATACCACAATTATCAACACGCAGTGGTCAATTGATATCAGAAAATGTCTACTGAAGCCGTCGAAACCTCAGGTGCCTCGGGAGCACAATATCACTACTATAGGAGCAAAGATAGGAAGCCGCTAGGCTCGCTCCCCGCTGAGGATGTAGAGAGTATCACCGCGACAATCAAGAAGATTCTCAAATCTGTCGAGGCCCAACAGACACTTCCGATCCTAATTGATGGTGAGGGAGATCTCGACGAACGAAGCTGGGAAACATCCCTCGCCCCACCCCCCAAAATCTCCGGTCCCACACTCATGAAATACTCCAAGGAGGTGGACAAGTACGATTGGAAAGAGCTTCCAGTCAATACCAAGGTACAAAGTCTACCCCGGACGCTATATTCACCATAATACATACAATATATACTAATTAGCCGGATTGATAGATCCTCGAGGAGTACACATCCGCTCCAGCTGATTCCCCTTACAAGAAGCACCGCCTTCTCGAAATTATCCTTACTGCTGTCCATCACCTCGCTATTGATCTCTACTCCGCCAACAACCCTCCACCAAACCCCAGCGAAGCCACCGAGCTCCTCCCACCTCCATACCCTGTTATTGCGCACACCCAGTACTATGCCTCTAAGCCATGGAAAGGCATCTATGATCTCAAGGCCGTCGGCTTCTGGGCCGAAGCCCAGCTTTTCGGCGGGGTAGTCCACTTCGATCGCGGTCATATCCCAACCTCAGCTGAAGAGGATAACGGATACGACGGCGTTTGGTTGCACGGCTTGCCCAATGCTTACACAGAGAGTTTGTGGAAGGTACCTGATGAAGCTGTTGCTGATACCATAGATAACGCGTCCTTGCCATTCGATATCGAGAATGCACAGCATCCGCCACTGCTGACGCTACAAAAAGGACAGGAGGAGCACTCCATCTTCCGTGAACCGAATTTGGCAAACTACGGAACCTACACAGGGGACAAGGTTGAGGATGTAGGGATGACAGCCGAGGAGTATGAAGAGTGGATGAAGTCGAAAACAACAGCGTAATCAATACCTTGCAAGAATATAGGTCTAGCTGAAATAGTATATATCTCCATTTACATTTGTCTCGCGAGCTATCTAGGTGAATAGAAATGTAATCTATATACTCTATACTGTACCTCTATACGTAGCCGATCCCCTTGTTTGTAATTATCGATCAAAACAACTAAATTTTTCCGGTACCCCCCATGCTTAGGAGCCCATTTTTCGCAATGATCATTTCTCTCTTAATCTCACCAACATTTCTGCACCCCATCAACTTCATCACAACCTCGAATTCCCTCTTCAAAGTCTGGATAACCCACCTAACACCTTCCTCTCCTGCAACTTCGAGTCCCCACCATATCGGTCTCCCGATCCACACAAAATCCGCACCCAATGCCAACGCCTTGAATATATCACCCCCTCTCCGTATCCCCCCATCAAGGTGTACCGGTACCCTGCCATCTACCTGATTAACAATAGCGGGGAGAACATCAAGCGCTGACACGCAAGTATCAAGTTGCCTCCCTCCGTGATTAGAGACTATTATCCCGCTCGCTCCATGAGCGATCGCCTCCTCTGCGTCGAGCGGGTGCAAGACACCTTTCACCCAGATCTCCAACGAAGTATTCTGACGCAGCCACGTCATATCACGTTCCCAGTTTATAGATGGGTCCACAATCAATTGATTACCTCGAGATTTTGTAGGTGGTTCTTGCGCAGGCGGACCCTCGGGATTCGCAGTCGCTATAGCCGTCGTTGAAGAAGAAGAACCATTGAACTGTGTATCCTGAGCCTGATCCAACGGGCCTCCAAAATCTTCTGAAAAGTTTCTGAATTTCATATACTTCGGCATCACAAAATTAGATTTTATCAGTCCCGGGCGGTTTCCGGGAATCGGACTGTCGATCGTCAAGATTATAGCTTTGTATCCGGCAGCTATTTCCACTTTTCGTTAGCTACACGTATTTAATTGATAGTGTAGATGTTTGATGCAGAGGGCCGTACCTTCAGCCCTCCTCACCAGCTCAACGTTTAAATCTCTCCTCCCTTCCAACAAATACATCTGCAAGCCCACCACGCTGTCGCTACCAGCTTCTTTCACGGCTTCGATCGTGTAATTTGAAAACGTCGATAGCCCAAATGGGATGTTCATACTCCGTGCCGCAGCAGCAGTGGCTCTCTCACCATGAGAGTGTGCGAGCTGCTGCATTGCTGACGGGGCAATGCCCAGTGGAAGCGACCATTGACGATTAAATTGGATGTTCCTGGGAGCAAGATTCACCGTCGATGTATCTGGTTAGATAGAAATTCAGCGTCAGTGGTGCCTTCGTTGCGCCTTTTCATATTGGACGGATATCCTGCGCCGCCGCCGCCGTGTTACGTTTTCCACCCTTAACGGTGTTGCCCAAAATTCTTATCCAACCAGAGGGAATATTCGAATGGGACGCAAGAGGGCAAATACAAAGCACAAGCAGAGTTGACAGAGATAACCTTACCACGCATCATCCGTGGGATGACAAGCCATCGATCCCAGACCTCGAGATTCTCACGAATAGTATGTCCTTCTTCTGCGCCGTCGTAAAGGTAATCCCTCACCATTGGTTTCATCGTCTCCAGACATTTTGCCTCAAGGTCTTTGAGCGAAAGGATTTCGCGGGGTATGCCTGCAGTTGGAATCGTAGGAGAGCCGTTCATCCTATGGTAAAAAGGCCAATTTTTGACTGTATCTGAAATACCTATGATGCCAACCGATTCGCCAGAATGTGGGATTTCTGTGTCTTTATGTCCTCGAGACTATCTTTATGTCATGTCAAAGAGTGGAGAGTATTCAGTACAGCGTTACATTAGTCATCACCGATCGTACTATCATGGTCTCAAAACGTATGAACGAGGACCCACAGTGACGCGAAGCCAAAATCCTTACTTTATAGTACACTGTACATGTATCATCACTAGCGAATATTTATTCCCGTGCGCGGGGGAAAAAGAGAACAATTCTTCCATTTAATGGAT
Organism: Arthrobotrys iridis; assembly: GCA_036971165.1. Taxonomy (NCBI): domain Eukaryota; kingdom Fungi; phylum Ascomycota; class Orbiliomycetes; order Orbiliales; family Orbiliaceae; genus Arthrobotrys; species Arthrobotrys iridis. Next base: position 3,327,236 of record JAJTTS010000002.1, on the reverse strand, counting down.
CATCTTGCACGCGGCTCGCCCATGTATATACGAGTCGCGGCAGAGAAGGCTAGTCGGAGAAAATTCAAAGCCCAGACCAGCCAAACAGGACGGCTACTTAATGAAAGGATTTAAGTACATACACGCCTGCAAAGATCCAAATAAACAGTTCCCAAAAAAAAGAAGTTCCCCGGAAAGAATGCTTTTTCCCAATACCCAAAAGTTCCCAAATTAAAATCCAATTCAAAGGGGGTTAATAGCGGAGACAATCGACGGGTCATAAGAACAAAGGAGCGCTCGTCAGATCTCGGACTCGTTCTGAACGGTCACAAAAAACCCCGCTAGTACATAGCTCCCTTCATGTTGATCGAGACAGTCTTGACCTGAGTGTAGTTCTCAAGAGCAGCCTTGCCCAACTCACGGCCAATACCAGATTGACGGAAGCCACCGAACGGCAAAGACCAGTGAAGCAAGTTGTAGCAGTTAACCCAGACCTATCAATTTTGTTAGCCTCTTGGTCAAATAGGAGAATAAATAGAGTAGGAATCATCAACTTACGGTACCAGCCCTCAATCCATCGGAGACCTTAATAGCTGTGTTCAAGTCCTTGGTGTGGACGGCGGCAGCCAGACCGTACATTGTGTCGTTGGCGATCTCGAGAACCTCATCGGCATCCTTGAACTTGGCAATAGCACAAACTGGTCCGAAGATCTCCTCTTGCATGATCTTCATCTCGTGCTTGACATTCGAGAAGATGGTCGGCTGGATGAAGTAGCCGACATCGCCATGCCTCTCACCACCGATCTCGACAGTGGCACCTTCTTCCTTACCGATCTTAATGTAATCCATGATTCGGTCGTATTGAAGTTGGCTGACCTGTGGTCCCTGGAAGGTTTGGGGGTCGAATGGGTCTCCGACGACATTCTGTGCTGCACGTTCCTTGAAGCGCTGAACGAACTTGTCGTAGATGCTTTCTTGGACGTAGATACGCGAACCTGCGCAGCAGCACTGACCGTGGTTGTAAAAGATACCAAAATTGACCCAGGAGATGGCCTCATCGATATCAGCGTCCTCGAAGACGATGTTTGGTGACTTGCCACCAAGCTCGAGAGTGACCTTCTTCAAGTTGGAAGAGGCAGCAGCCTTCATGATTGTGCGGCCGATGAAAGTGGAGCCGGTGAAAGCGACCTTGTCAATATCCATGTGCGAGGCGATGGCAGCACCGGCAGTTTTGCCGAAACCGGAGATGATGTTGACGACACCGGGTGGGAAACCAGCTTCCTTACAGAGGCTGGCAGCGACGAGACCACTGAGAGGCGTCTGTTCTGCAGTCTTGAGGATGAGAGTGCAACCGCAGGCAATCGCTGGAGCAATCTTCCATGCCCACATGAGAAGTGGGAAGTTCCATGGGATGATCTGACCGCAAACACCGATTGGCTCACGTTTGGTATAGCTGAAGTTGCCCTCAGCTGTTGTGATGACCTTGCCGTGGATCTTATCAGCCCAGCCTCCATAGTATCGCAGACATCCGATGCAGGCACCAATGTCACCCTTGGCCATTGTTATACTCTTGCCATTGTCGAGAGACTCAACGGAGGCGAGCAGATCGATGTTCTTCTCGAAGAGGGTAGCAAGATCTAGGAGGAGCTTTCCACGGGCAGCAGTGGACATTTTGCGGTATTCACTGCCATTCTTGAACGCCTTCCTGGCGGCGGCAACAGCCTGTAACATTCATACATCTACCGTTAGCACTTGTTCACCGGATACATCGAGGACAGCAGTGTATGTGGGAGGGGATCAGAACATACGATATCGACATCCTCCTCGGTGGCCTCGTGGACCTTGCAGATAACCTTCTCAGTGGTGGGGTTGATGACCTCAAACTCCTGGCCCTTCTTTCCCTTTACGAACTCATTGTTGATGAACCTGTCAATACCCCCCAAGTATTGTTAATAACCGTCTACCGGCAAAATGCACTCCCGAAGTTTTAGATCATGCGGGTTATGTCATGGAGGGGTGGGCATCGACTCGGTGGCAAGGCAGCCGAAACTGACGAGGGGCGCTTCGGCTAAGGAGCCACCCCGCAAAAAGTCTCCGTCACACATCCTCTTGCCAGAAAAACGTGAGGGGGTCTCGAGATAGATAAAAATTCATGAAAGTAAAATTAAAAAATACACTTACAAACCAGTTGGCTGCTCGTATTTGCCGATTCCAGGCACTTCCAGAGTTACCGAGAGCATTTTTGAGGATACTCGTGTGAGAAATTACAAATTATGAGGGTTTGATGGCAGGTTGCGGTAGAAAGTAGGTTGGAGGTGAAGAATTATCTGCAGTGCGAAGGTTGGAGCTTAATCAAAAGGGACAGGATGAGGATCAAGAAATCGGCTTCAAAACAGGATGCTTCTACGATTATATACTCCTTCGCAGTTCCCTCCCATCGGCGCAGCCGTGCGCGCTATTAGCAATAATTATGTGATCTGGAAATCTAATCGATGGTCTGCATCTGGAGGCGAGCCGTGTAGGCCATGGCCCCTTCAGGCAGCTCCCAAACATCGATGCATCATGTCTGACTACGGCCATGCACGGAAGTAACTTTCGATGCTCGAAAAGATGCTGCTACCCTTCGCTTGCCGCCATTATCCCGGCATATCGTTGCCCCTTCCGTCAGAGACTACTGGCCGGGCAAGAGGAAGATGCTTTCGCGCCAAGGGCAAAATGTGGGGTTTCATCGTGTCGATTCGCATCTCACCTGCATTGACTTCTGGACGGTACCAAGATAGCGAGCACATTCAGATGACACTGGAGCTATCTTATGCGGGTAGCTTGCACCGTGGACTCCTTCGCGAGGCGTAATTTCAGTCTGCCAAATGCGGGGCAATGGAAAGTCAATGGCTTCGAAGAATCCTCGTGACGACACCACAATTTTGACCCTTTTCACTCTCAACTGGCACCAATTGACAAGTCTAGACGTTTGTCTCTTATTCGTCCTGGCCCTGCAATATCGATCCAGATAGCTGGATCTTGCCGCCTTTTCAACCTCGGATGGGCTGTGCGAGACCAACTAACCGGGCTTCTGGAGCAGCTGGGGGAAAAAAATTTTGTCTGAAAAGGGTAATCGTTACGAAAGTTTTCTCGCAGGCCTGTACAGGCTCAATAGCTCAATGGTCTCAACGGTTTCACGGGAAAGTGGTTTTTCCCATCTCTCGCAAGACGACACGGTGCGACATAGGACCGAATACAAGCTTTGAAATCATCAAATGTTACCCCAGAGTCAAAATAAACACCTCCAGAGGCAGTTGCGAGTGGGGACGAAAACGAGAAAGAAAAAAAAGGTCCTGGATAGGTAAGATGCGGGGTACCAAACTTCCTAGTTTCCGGCGCACACACTCCAGGCCCAGACCAATCTTGACGCTTCATATTTGGTTAGCGGGTTGTAGCTTGGGGCTTCATTCCCACAAATATAACTAGTGAACTTCGTTTTATTCCCGATAGTCGGCCCGTTTTTCATTATCAAACCAAAGTAATGATCCCTTTGCTCTCACAAGGAGACAGATCTTCAAGTGCATCCGCCGCGATAGCGAATCGGAACGGGTCCAACCGGAGCTCTCGCGAGCTAAAGAAATGCATTCCATATCCCTTACATCCTTCTCAACCTCAAGACCTCCTGCAACACGAAAATGCAAAATATGGCACACTAAGAAAGGAGGAATACGAAGCCTCAACAATCTCTTCACAAATACCGAGAGGGAAACGTAATTTCGTCCAAGCGTAACCCTAGCATCATCACATAGTAGAGTATCCCTATCAAGCTCCATGGTTCCCATAAACTCTCCATCCATCTGTCCTGTCTTCCCCCAGGAAGATTTTGCCCGGCCGGATAGCCGCGTGCAATGCAAGGGGAGATATCGTTACACAAGTCAAGAGTAAGAAACCTACCCGGAAACCCGACCCGTTCTCAGAGACGCCTCTCAGGTCTTAGTGCATGGCCGTCAACGCATGCCGTCCCAGTTTAGCTATTTTCAATCTCGTTTCTGGAAGTCCAGGTGCAAGTCCCATGCATCTACATTATTCCAGCCCCCTCAGACTCATACTCTAGCAAAATGGTCATTATGTGCTGGATGAGCTGTCGAAATTCGTGTTTTGTGTGCAGATATCGCAGTTTTAAGCACAACGAGGCTATGTCAAACCAAATATTGACCTTTTCAAGACGATTTCCCCGTACGATAGATCGCGAGAGCGCTTTGATAGGACACTCAACTTGTTTTCATAAAATCCATCAAGTCGAATCCGAAGCCTCCAATGCCGTTACTCGTCGCTGCCGACCTATTTGCCGCTTCCTTGGCCAGAATACTCGATAACGTATTTTTTCGCGATTTCGCCCGTTTCTTGGCCGCAGCATTGATTGATGATGTTGTTGTAGTCGGCGTCGCTGTAGTCGGCGTCGTGTTAGGTTGTTGCAACACTCCCGCGGGCGTAAACTTGGATCTCGAAGCAATCAAAGGCTTTTCTGTGATACTTGTTTGCAGTGTGGGTCGAGACGTGGAGTTTTCTGACGTAGCTGTATCGTGGCTGACTGCGACCGGTTTCTTCGGTAGCGAATGAATAGTTTTACCTGAGCAGATCTTGCAGGAGTAGATCATTCGCGGCTCCTTATCCGTAGCAGACGTGGTCTTGGGTCTCTTGCGTGACTTGACAGGTGTGGACGACGTCGCGGCCTCAGCGGACACGATAGCAGCAGATTCCTTAACCTCGCGAGTCGCCGTTCGCAATCGAGTTACCTCCATCATATGCTTTACGCCCCGTGTTCTCTTCCCTCGTTTTCTCACTTTCCTTGATAAATCCTTCGCTACATTGGCGCCCGTACCGATAAGTACTCGATCAACACCTATATTTTTCTCACTTCCGACCTCAACCTTGACTTTTTTACCCCATCCTACACGGGGCTCGCCCCCCATTCCCCTGACCCGTACGGAACATGTCCACCCAGGGACTTGCACATACCCACATGAGGCACACGTTTTCCGCCATGTAGACTCCGAAAGCTGTATATTCGATTTTGAGGCATTGGCAGATAGTGTAGAGGAAAGATGAGCTGAAACAGGAGGAGAGGACAAGAGGAGCGAGGTCGCCGCTGTGTGAAGATGTGTGAGCTTCAGGTGGGCGAGCTTTGTGGCCGATAACATAGTTGGTGTACCAATCGAACGGACAATAGAAGAATGATTTTGAAGTAGGTAGTGCCGCTCGGGGCTGGGAGTAAGGCTAGGAGATTCTGTCAGCGAGCATTGCGAAGCATCGATGCGACTGAGCTGATGTCGTCGCGGAAAGAGAAGAAATAAGTGCCGAGACTGCTGCTCAATCAGTCTCGGCCGCTCAATAAAGTTATTTTTCGGCCGAATGATTACAACACGTAAATTGCAACGCTCCCTCTGCTTTATCTCTCAATTTGGTCTCTCTCAATTGACAGTATAATTAGAGGTCAATAATTGAAAACTCTAAAATCTTATCTGTACAACCCTCCATAAATGAGGTATCTATCGGCCAATAGGCTGTTCCGCCCGTCCTGAGGAAGTCGTTAAGGCTGCAACTTTATTCCTGTTCCTCTATGTGGTAGAAATATTATACCATTGCAACGGCGTTTCATACTTAATGCGCTTGTCGGCCAGACATCGATGTTGGCTTTTATGCATCGATGCATCTGTTGGTATAAGGCGGTAGTAGCCCCATAGTCGACTACTCTCGGAGCACGATTGTAGTGTTAGATGATTATATCATTCTAATGAGTCACAAGCATTCAGGCGAAGCTAGCCAGAATTATTTACGTCTTACCAGATATGTAAAACAGAGCATCTCGAAGAAATCGATTGGCTGCTGCCCAACGAAGGCAGCTTCCCGAGTTTACCAAATATTAATTCCACAATCATAAATGATCGCCACCGGAATGGGAATTTAGTTATTGGATTTTCGCTCCAGAACTATGCATGGTTCTCAAATTAATCTTGGAAAGAAACCACGTACCATGCAATTAATCACTGCGATGACATGTCTCACCGCATCCGATCGTAATCCACAAATCCTTAGGTCAACATCAATTGATATTAACAATCATTGGCTGTTCGCTGAGACGCCTTGCCAGAGCTCTAACGCAAACATCATTACCTGCATCACGGTTCTGATCAGTACTGTTACTACCTGCCTCATAATGACACCAGAGTCGTACAAAAAGCTCAACGTCCCTAGTTTGACCATTACACAACCACGTCTACCCTGAAGATCCTCGATAAGCGAATGCCTCATACCGCTACCCTAAGACCCTGATGCTCATCAACTGACGTTCATTGATCAAGAATCTTGCCGGTAGCAAACAGGCCTAATATCAAAATGACCACCTTGACGTAGTACAAGAAATCCTCTAGAAGATAAGAAGCAGGGTTGCATGGATCGTGTTCACAAGTGCCGAATGACCATGACGCTCAGGCTAGTGCTATTAAGGTATATTGGCCTGTTTTCAGTAATGCTCAGATCACAGGCAACTATTGGCTTTATAAATAGAGCCCCGGACTGGCTCGGGACTCTAGTCTAATCGGCCCAATATCTAGTCTGTTATAAAATCGGATACCTTTTTCTAGCTAGCGAATACATCTAAGTAGGAAACTCAAAATATTCAGATTCGGATCATAATTACTCGGCCAGCCTGTCTTCCTCCAGTCCCGTTGCAACTTTCTCCAAACAAACTTCTTATTACTGGCTAATATTAATATTTACTACGACGAACAGAAATTCAAAATGCATCACTCACAAACCCGTTTCGGGCGTTCAATTCCATCGGACTCCCATTACGCCATCCGTGGTGACGTTTCGGAATCACTTATCCCCGTTTACTCTGAAATTCTCAAACATCTCTTCTTTCCTTATCGCGAATACCAACGCCTTACCAGCAGCCAACGCTACCAAAATCGCAGCGGGCTTGCTTGGCTTAAACGACTTGTGTATACCCGAGAGGGAAGCCACATAAAAACCGACATAACTTCACTTGCACCTTCTGCAACAAGGTTCAGTGCCGTCTTCAATACCGGGGAGCTCGGGGTTGGAACCCCATCCCTTGGTATCCGTTTGGAGCAGGTTCACCACATATCATCGCATGCGAGATTCGGGAACAACGGGCGCATGAGTATAGTAGCGGAGACTAAGCTCCCTCTGTACGACATCAAGTCGATGGCCGTGAGGAGGATTGTCGAAGATGACTACATTCGTGCAGACGGTAGATATCTCTAATCTCCAGCCAATATTTCGATTGAGTAGCTAACCGGGTGGCATACACATAAACGAAGACCACGGATACATGGGACAGGACCCGAATCAGGAGGACTACATATACGAAGTCACCCTTCATATCTTACCTTACGGAAACCGCCGCCTCACCCCGAGTCAATACTATCGAGACCATGTATACGAAAATGCGGCAAGATGCCTCAAGGACTTGCATAAACATGCAGAGTCCATAAAATTCTGCATAATCGGACCCAGGGAGTCATGGACCAAACTCAAAATGCTGCAAACGGATTTGGGCCTTCGAGGGGATTGGGGTAATTCCTCGAACACAATTTCCGTGGGATCAGACAACCGGTCTGGTCGCATGGGTGCCCACCGGGTAGGCGGCGCCATCAATGTCAGAGATTTGTGGGAGACATCACCATCATTTGAGGATGATGACGACTTGATTCGAGGGGATTGGGTGAACGTTCGTGTGGGAGGAAGATATGGATACCGTGATGGGTACCGTGAATGCGATGTTGACTATGCATATTAAGTCCCTAAAATATTCCCCTCGCTCCTTGTCAAGCCTCTGACCTTTTGTGAAGTAAGGTGCTATAAACCTGTCAAAAAATACTGTTACTTCTCATATTCTATGAACTCCCTTCGTTAGTCTCCTAGAGCCAGTTTTTGCGCGTGTCCTACAACTTCCGTTCAATCATCCAGATGTTGTGCTTTAAACCTGTCTAGCTTCCTTCGTTGAGTCCGCTTATTAGCCTCCCGTACGTCACCGATATATCTGCAGATGTTCAAGTTAGATCTTGAGTTTTCTTTCTACGACAAGACTCCAGAATGAAAATCTTTTGAGTAGCTTCGCAATACCTGTATCGTCTAAAGGAGGAGAAATCATCTAGAACGGATATTCCGGCAAATTATAATGCGCTTAGTCAACGATTCCATATCAGTCCGACGAGCTCTCTTCCTCTACCCCTTTTCACGGCATTCTTTTCATGGGATGGAGACGGTATTCCGTCATAGGCGTGCATAATACTAGCCCTGATAAGTTCATACATCCAAATGCTAAACTCCTCACCTACGTAACCACGAACATAAGCTTCTATCAATAACTATGTGTTATTAGCGAGTCATGCACGCCCAGTATTGTATCGTATCTCCATGCTAAGCCCACAAAACAATCCAGTTATATATATTCTTTAGCTCTGTGTTGTAAACGTTGTAAGCCAGGGCCCCACGAGACACTGGTGACTGCGTCCGCCGAAGATATATTTCCTGGTCGAACTTGCATCCATTCAGGCTAATTTGGTGAACTAGTGGAAAACCTAGTTTTAGGCGATCGGATGCCTGTGTCTGGGATGTGTCAGAATGAGATCGGGATTGCGGGACGACGTTCTCATGTTCCGAACGTGATTTTTGATCTTAACTCGAAACTAACAGGAATTCTTGGGAAGAGGCCTAACGTCACGAGTGCTTGGATTGCGACATGAATAGAAGCGGGGTTTTGAACGAACAACCGGTCCTCAAATTGGCAGTTTTCTTGCGCCTGGGGCCTTGGTCTTAGAAAACATTTCAATTGCACGATTCAAGGCTTGCAGCTCCAGCTTTATTCGAGTATTCTCTTAATTTGATATTTGCTAACAATCATCCCATCTCCATGCATGCAAAAGCAGCATAGAAACGCGGCTAGATATACGGAAAGGAATTACGGTTGAATTAAAGTAACCCTGGTCGATCAACTAAAGAGCCACGGATAGAGGAATCTGAATGTGTACCTCACACGCATTTGTATATATGTATTGACTACGAAGTTGAATAGCCCCAAACTTCACCAGAACCTTGCCTTCGGGAGATTTTAGCCGATATCCGTAAGGATATCTGGAGAACATGGGTTAGCTAGCCACGAGAAGGGAAAATCCCAGTTTGAACTAGTAAAACGTTGTAATGTTCGTACTACAATACGATCCGCCTTGCGAACTTGCAGTCGACGTTTTAACTGAACGATCGCACCAAATTCCCAAGATCCGGGCTTGAGATCCATGTGTGCGATATAAAGCGGAGCTGTAGCCGATATCTCCTTGACAAGCTCGTAAAAATGCATGGTGTGAGTGCACATTCACCAAGCACTCGGAGCTAGCCATCACTGCAATTGGGGGTTTATAAATATTCTAGACCTACCTCTTGGGTCGTATCTTACTGCTATTACAAGTGCCTCATCAAAATACCAATACTCTTTCCAAAAACCAGAGCCATAGGACTGTGTTTCCTAGATTTGTTCCTGAGATTCGATTATATTTGAGTTTATCATTCGCAGAGCAGACTCATCGCTACTCCTTCAGCATGAAGGTCTTCTCGACAATTCTAGCCATTGGCGCCTGCATCCCTTCTGTGCTTGCTCACTGTTCGTCCTCTTAACCCGTCCTTAGAACACATCAGTATCAAGTTCGTAGCGATAGCACCATTAGAACTTGCCACTAATCGCCTGTTTCCCGAGCAATATAGACCGCTTTCCCTCTCTCATCGTTGGTAGCACCACCACAGGACAATACCAATATGTCCGCCAGAATTCCAATTATGTATGAAATCTAAGTCTATATATGCGCCCCAAGCCTTGAAATATATTTGAAATTATATTGGGGAAAGATCCTGACATTTGCATACCTATAGAATTCTCCGGTCACAAACGTCGCATCGACCGATTTCACCTGCAATGCTGGCGCCAGAACCGGCTCGAACACAGGAACATATGAGGTTGCCGCTGGTTCCACGGTTGGATTTGCGCTCGACCAGCAGGTCTTCCATCCAGGTGAGTACTGACACTCAGCTCAACAGTTCCACTGTAGAGAGAAAAACAGCTGACAGTTTGAAGGACCATATATCGTTTATCTCGGACAGGCGCCGTCTAGCATTACTAACCTAAACACCTGGGACGGCTCCGGAGCCAACTGGTTCAAGATCCACCAACGTCAAATTACTTTTGTAAGAAAAAAGCGGCAAAGGCTACGTACATGGGCTTGACAGCTGATCTGACTCAAATCTCTAGGGAAGCAATGGACCCAATTGGGAGATGCTTAACTCCCTGACCTTCAAGCTCCCAACCAGGATCGCCAGCGGTCTTGTAAGTCATACATGATCACCTAGTACTTTTCCTTCCGATTGTGCTGATTCGATCCCCGTGTAGTACCTTCTCCGTGTCGAACATATCGCTCTCCACAGTGCTTCCACCTACCCCGGCGCTCAGTTCTACATTTCTTGCGCTCAGCTCAAGATCACCGGGGGCTCCGGCGGCAACCCATCAAAGGTTTCCATCCCCGGTGTATACTCCGGCCAGGAACCAGGAATCAAAGTGAACATCTACTACCCCATCCTTACCAGCTACCCCTTCCCAGGGCCATCTGTCTATTCCTAAAATTTTTCCTTTCCCTGTGGAACCATGGATTTATGTATATAATGCGCTGCTTTCCGGCGGTATTTTATGCCTTGCACTTGTATATATTCAGAAGCACATGTCTATGTGAGTATCATGACATCAAAGATGATGAAATTTGATGAAACGGCCTGTTTTATGATCTACGAGGTCAGTCGATAACGCTTGATTTCAATGGATACTTAGTCGGCCTTCTGATCCTTCCGATACGACTGTAAGACATAACGATAAAGGATGATTGGACATTGTGTAACCTAGATTTCTGACGACGCAAATAAATGACTGGGCATAGATCCACCTTTCTGCCTAAACCTAGGCCTATCTATTGGATAAGACCAAGCCGGACCTACGGCCGCTTAACGCAAGGATCCAGCAGCTGGGGATATAGATCTCAAAGTTTCAATACTTCTCTCAATGTATCTCTATATTTTGCATGAGTGGTCTTCTTTTGACCCATCCAAAGGCTCCTACAGCGCGAGGATTATATTTTCGGCATGTGCTTCTATATAAAAATTAATGGGGTGTTTTTTTTTTTTTTCGTTTTGGAAAAAAATAAATAAAAGAAGATCGCTCAAGAACCACAAGGCTCGATCAAATCAAACAGGACGAAACTCTATGCGTCTAGAACCTAAAAACAGTCAATATCGGCAATATATATGACTCATTGAAAACATCAAAATAAACTCGTAGGATCATGATATCAATCGTGCAGATTGCAATACCGATAGCCCTATCGGGGACGTCCACGGTGATCGGAGTAGAGAACCCGTAATGCTCCGGGTTGTTATCGTACATATAATGCATCAATATTCGTCCCAAAACAGGGAAATTTGAGCGGCTGAGAGGCAAATTCTAAGGTATACTTGGATCTTGATCAAATTTATATTTTACTTTGACGCGTCGGTGTCGGGGGCAAAATCAACATATCAGTAGAATGTAGTGATGTCTCGGTTTCACGGACATTGTGATGCCGATAACATGGAAACGTACCGCCCCATGGGATACTAGACCTACTTGTGGAGGGTTAGTAAACACGAAGAGTTATTCCAAATATTTTGATACTTGAAGTACTCGCGCAACCCTTACGATCCTATAAACGAAAATTGTCTTTTTCTTTTTGGTTCGAGGCAAGCATATTGGTCCAAAGCCTAATCCTAACGAGAAAAAAAGAATACTAGTGATGAGATGGTTTGTAGATTACAAAGCGAATAATAAAAAACCCAATCAGGTTCCGCATTATGCATGAGGCTGATGGCGACAAAGGATCACATGATTCATAGTGAGTAATTTCGTGGTAAGGCGCTTCAGAGGTTGTGTTGTGTTGGATTTTGGTTGCCCCTGCGCCCGATAGATCCGGTACTTTTTGTCACAACACATACCTAGTCTAGTGCCGAGACTGAGATCCGGTTCGTCGACGCGTCGGCGTTCCTGGTCACACGACTGAACCTAAAGACCGATGAGCAATATCAAATATGCAGACAATGATATCCTGCAATATGATGACGTTGTAACATAGGTATCTTATTGAGAGTTTCCCAGAACTGGAATACCCTCGTCTCAGAGACAGTGGCAAAGATTACAAAATATACTACTTGTACATGCACCTTCGGAATTCGGGGGAACGAAAACCGAGAGCGTCGCAAGACGGGTATGTACGACTGAATCCAATGAATTCGTAACACGGTTCTGGGAATACTGCCCCCTCCCCCGGGAGCCTTGAAATCTGCCCTCCAATTCGACGTCTGTTAGTCAGAGCCTGGAAATGTTCGAACAGGAAATATCCTAATTGTGAAACAAGGACTATCCTGATCAGAACTTCATCTGATCTTTGTTGCTCGTCAAATCAAAATCCATCTTTAGCGCGTTGCATGAGTGAACATGGATGATGAAGTAGATATAGGCACGAAAGCAATAAAATTGATGCTGATAGGAAGATGAAAATTCCGGTCCTCATAATCAAGATCCAGTAAGGAGGGGCAATTATCCCCGTGTGATATTAGCACAGTATCGTCCAGAGCTTCTTGATATGTTGGATTCGGCAAAGGGCTCCGAGAAAGGCATGCAGAGGGAAGCCTCATCTCATCTCACTATTGACAGGAATGTCGCT